>PVKE010005772.1:0-57398 GCA_004027555.1 Craseonycteris thonglongyai
ACAGACTATAGCATGATCGCATATAAGACTCATATTTTTTTATTCCCTTCTATTTTTCACGTTAGTTAAGAAACGTTCCTCCTAAGATTTTATTTCATTGACTGTAAGTCTTTGCTTTCTCCTGAGAGAATGCATACACAATGGGTCAATAATTTGTTAGTTTCTGGGCAATACATTGATCCTTCTATTTCATTTTTCTGTTGTCTTTGTTGGTCTTCCAATAGACTCTCACCTCCTTAAATAACATTTTCTGGAGTAAACTAATGTGCTCTAACAAGGAGTTTAATTATATCTGAGCTGAATAACAACATCTGTTTGAACTCAAAGTGAACCTGAACCTTCAAAGTTGTTGGGACCAGACTGCTGATGGATACAAAAAACATGCATCTCTGGTTACTCCTTAAAAGAGAAATATTTTTTTTTAATCATAACTAGAAATTCATCATCATAAGCGGTCATTAAAATTCCTATATAGAGAGTAAACATGACTACTTATGGTGAGATATCCTAAAAACTCAAATCCTATTAAAGAGGCCACAGTGCTTCACAGATTGTGAGTTTTTTTCTTTAATCCCAAATTGAAATAAATTCATTACAAAAAAAATTTAACAAAAAATAATTTCTGTTCTTTAGTGCTATGTTTCCAAAATTTTCAAATAAAATTTATTTAGGTACAAAGTAAAAAAAAAAAAAACCTTAGAAAGTTTTAATTCTAATAATGGTAGCCTATCATTTATCTCAGTAATAGTCCTTCATTTGGCAATTGAATACTTAGAGGGAAGCCTCTTTGAAGTCACCCAAGAGCGAACAAAAGCCAGGCAAACACTAGAGTAAATCTCAGTCCAGTTAAAAGAAACGAACGAACACTCATGAAAGCCAAGGTTATATGGATTTCCATTGACAAAACCATAATAGCTATGAGGTACTCTACCTACCGGCTTCCAACCAAGGGCTGTCCTTTGTTTGGCCACTTAACTCAGCGACAATTGGAACTGCATGCTAAGTGGTTGGGTACCGGCGCTAGATAAATCAGGGAAAGGACAGAGCCACAATAGAAGAAACCCCAAAATTTGTGTAAAAACTTTCACTAAATATGTGAAACCATACGTAGGCAAGACTCTAAGGCAGCGGTCCCCAACCTTTTTGGCACCCACGGTTTCCTGGAAGACAATTTTTCCATGACAGAGGAACGGGAGACGGAGATGTGCCCAAGCCCTTGAGGAAAAGATTCCTGGATTTTAAAACTAGCCAGCTGAATCTTTATTTCTTTTTTCAAGATTTATTTTTATTGTTTTTGACAGAGAGAGAGATACAGAGACAGAGACAAAGAGAAGGGGGAGGGCCCAGGACAGTCTCCATAGTGGACAGCATTAGTTTTTCATATAGTTTCATTCCACAGGTGGGCGTGGGGCTGCGCAGGGTAGGAATTGGGTCGGGGTCTCATCCCGATGAGAACTGAACTGGGGGAACTTCCCAGTTCAGCATATGGGTCCACACAGGCCGGGGCCAGGATTCAATCCTCGGCCCCCGGGGCTGCAAAGTGAGCGCTTAACTCACTGAGCCATCCTGGCTTCCCCTGATTCTCTATTTCTTAAAAACACTTGTATACATCTCAAAGAGGCAGAGAGAAAAAAAAATTCACATTACAAATTGGGCTACCCACTTACCCAATGAATTTAGGATGAATAGTGTGTGACAAACTGTGCTACCAAGTCTTTCTTGAGTTAGCACTGAACTTGAAAACACGTATGATATGTATGAGTGGCATCTGCTTGACAATACGCGGGCTGTCTGAAAAGTATCCATCCATGTCACTGTTCTCTTTATACTGACAATGGCTGCATTACTATCAGGACAGCCTTTGTATAAAAGTATGAGACTTGCTTCTGTCTTTGCAGTCTCTTTAGATTAATACCATCTCTTTGCCGGTGGTGCACATTACATTCTGGATTAATGATTATTCTTTAATAAACCGGTCTACTTTTTCTTCTATTTTTTTAAAGAGCTTTGTTAGATTGTCAAGAGATTTTATTTTACATTATGTTGCCCAAACTGTATGCATCTAGTAACAGACCTTCAAAATGCATGAAACAAAATTGGTAGGACTAAATGGAGTCATAGAGAAATCCATACTCATATTTTGATATTTTTAACTTCCTTCCTTCAGTGATTGATAGGAATTTGACAAATTGCCAATAAATACTATATGATTCAAAAAACACTGAGAAAACTGCTAAAATATAAAATACAAAAACATTCATATAAATAAAAGAATAATTGATATTTACAAAACATTACATCAAGCAATTACAGACAACAAATTCTTTTCAAGTGCCCCAGGATATAAGATGACCTATAAAATATTTCCAGTAAGTTATTTCAAACACTGAAATATAAAGTATATTCTCTGACAAAAATGTAATGAAATTGAAAATAGGATTTTTAGAAAACCTGACATTTGGAAGTTAAGCAACACACATCCAAATGAATCAAGGGTCAAAAGGAAATAATATAAACTGTGAGTCTAAGAGGGAAAAGCATAGTATTATACTCTTGAATTAGAAAAAAAAAAAAGAGGTATTCAGTCCATTACCTAAATATCAACTTTAAAAACAAAAGAGACAAATTAAAAGCAAAGCAAGTAGAAAAAGAAAATAACAAGGAACACAAAAATTAATGAATTAAAAAACAGAAAAAACAATAGAGAAAAATGAACAAAACTTTAATTTTATCCTTTGAGAAGTTTAAGAAAATTTACAAACATCTAGACAGAATGATCATGAAAAAAGAGTAATAGATATTATTATAAAGAATGAGAGAAAGAATGTATTTTAGAGCCTGCAGACATTTAAAGGTCTGATAAAAAAACTACTATAAACAAATATATGATAATAAAATTTTAATAATTAGATGAGATAGACAAATCCCTTCACATAATTATTTATCAAAATTCATACAAGGTTTAGAATTATTGTCTCTTTTCAGACCTGTTTGACATAAATCCATGATGCTTGTCATTGACCCATCTTTGTTGCTATGACTCCTACTGTCTTTAGGCATCATTGGAAGATCACAAAGTTTATTGATACAAATAAAATATTTTATTATATTTTATTTAGTATATATTTTAGTAATTATAGTCTATTTATATTTACTTCATTCTAATTTATTTACTACCTTATTAAAAGCCTTAAGTTTGGTTTTTGCCTTTTTCCATTAAAATCTGATTTTAGAATCTATATGTTTTCCATATTCTGACTGATTATTTAGGATACCTAATTCACACTTCAAATCAAAAACAGACATTCTACTCAGGCAGGCAGTTGATTTCAAAGGAAATAAAAGACAAATGTATTTATACATTTGTGTATATCATATATTTTATATATCTTAAATGTTATAAATGGTTAGTACAATTGGATTTCATATCATCTAGATAAAACAATCATCTCATCACTATAGTAATTAAGATTTCAAATTGTGATATTCAGTATTAAAGTAGAATCTTACCATCACAGGGGTAATTTGTTGCGCTTTCCATTAAAAATTGAACTATTAAAATTCAGAGAAGATAAAGCACATGATAGTCTGTGGACAAAGCTACTGATGCACTCTGAACAAATAAAAGCCACTTTACCATGAAATTCTGAATCAATATTCTTTCTTGATACAAACTCATGGAAGCAAATGGAATAAATACTATGTCTCTTAATGTGCTCAGCAGTCTCTGACTATCCTGACACATCAGAGGAAAAAGCCAGCATATTTATATAGTCACTCAGACAGAAATTCAAAATTGGCAGAAATGATTACCTGTAACTCACATGTTCCTCTGTAGAAGATATGGACTTCTAAACCCCTTTTGGCTAAATCTGATTAGGATATAGTCTTTCAATGCTATGTCTATCACACATGGTAAGAGAAACCAAAGTGTCCAAACTCCTTAAACAAGTAAAATATTTAGCGTTAAGTACAGAGTCTCCCTATAACACATAATGATTTATAAAACTTAGAATTAACTATGTAGTAGAAAACAACAAACAAATTTTAACCTTATCCTAGTTAGTAAAAAACAAATCACATTGTGAAGCAAAAATGTGACCCCATTCTATGCATTATACTCAGAAGCCCAGTGACTTTACCTTAGATAACTGGCTACAGCAGAAAATTCCAATTTAACTGTCCATTCCCAAAACTACAAATGATTTTTCTCATTTACTTTCTAAAGAGACACATAACTGAATAATTATAGGATGATCTTTAAAATCTCCTAACTATAAAGATTATTTTCTAAGAGCCCACATAAAGCAGTAAGAGATTTCACAGTTCTAAGTTACATTTCTATTACATAGGGCAGCTAAAATGCACGTTCAGTTTGGGTGAAACCATGGAATAGTGGGGAGAGGTAAATCAGCTTTTAATTGAATTCAGGGATCTGCATTAACTTTCAGATGTAAACACTTAAGGTTCGTCTATTCTCAAAAACAGGCAATGATAAGAAAATAATGTATTTACTAAACAAACATGACAGTGATGTGGTTGTCACATTTCTAGACACTGCTCTTTTTAAAGCAAACCCATATCTTATTTCTGTATGTACATGAAATCTTTAATTTACAAAGTATTGGCCATAGCTTAATTGACCTATTTATTCAATGAAGTGAAGTAGAGCTAAAACTGAAAGGAAAGCTTTTCCAGTCAAGATGGCAGATTAGGTAAAGGCTGTGTGTGTCTCCCCTCAAGACTGCATCAAAATTACACCTAAACTACAGAACAACCATCATTGAGAATCACCAGAAGTCTAGCTAAATGGAAGTCCTACAACTAAGGACATACAGAAGAAGCCATTTCCAGTGCTGCAGCAGCTCAAAAGACACCATGGAGGGACATATGGGGAGGAACTGAATTGTGTGGCTTCAGGACAGGAGCTGCAGGGACATCTTTCTTCCAGAAAAAATGCAAGCAGAACCCACTGTTTCTTTGCTTGCCCTCCCCCTACATGGTGTGCAGACACAGGGGGCTCCACCAACCTGGCTAACACCATTTGCCCACCTTGGTGATTCCCTGAGTCCCACCCCACCCCACTTTGGGGCACGCCAAGTCGCTTCCAGTGGCTTTTCCATTCAAATGGCCTATTGTGGCTCATGCTTCAGACTTTCATAGAATCTCTCAAAGCTTCACAAATGCAGACAAGCAGCCCCTGGCTTTGGCATGTCCCATACCACTTGTTGAGCAGCCCAGAGCCTGGCACTAGTGACAGCAAGCCTTGGTTCACAGCTTGGCCTCTTGACACTGCCCTGAGCCCAGGGTGGTTGGAGGCTATCTAGAATTGCTTAGGTCTGCACTTGGCCTTCAGCAGAGCTCCTCACGGGAGGACCTGGGGCTGGCACGCCCAGTTGTCAGCTTTAGACTGAGCTGAAGCATCATCTGGCTGCCTCTGGGGATGACACACCCGAAAAGCAGACGGGGCAGGCACCAGGGCCCTGCTAAAGTGAACCCCCCTCTGTAGGGTCAGCCCCTGCCCACCAGCTCCTCCACTGGAGCCGTGGCCAGTCCTCACAACCCACCAGCCTGAGGGTCAATTCCTCCCACTGGTGTGCAAACAGCAACCAAGGCTCAACTACAACAGGAGGGCACACACAACCCACACATGGGAGACACCTGGAGCACCCAGCTCAGTGACCAAGGAGCCTGAGCCTCTGGGCCCCAAAGGACATCGACTACATAAGGCCACTCTCCTAACACCTGGAGACACAACAGCTCTGCATAATGCATACGAATACACATAAGGAGGCAGTCAAGATGGGGAGACAAAGAAACATGTCCTAAATGAAAGAACAACACAAAGCTCTAAAAAAAGAACTAAAATTGGAAATACATTAGAGAAAATGAATAGTAAAATTCCAAATTCAGTTTTAGAATTGATTATACTTCTACTTGAAATAAACCAAATGCCTATTGTAATGTTCATTTAAAAACAAAAACAAAAAAAAACTACCTTTCTCTAAAGGACTACATTTGAAATAATCAACATTATCACTAATAATTTTTGGTTGAAATATGTTTTCATAAATGCATGTGAATGATGTTAAAGATTTAAATTTAACTGGAACATATTAATTTTAAAGAAATATCTTTATGACCCTACTCTTTTAAAAACTTTTACTTAATAAGATGCTATTTCTGAAATCCTGTTTAAGTCCCCTGGTTTGTTCCACAGTCAATTTGTGTTGATTCAATACCCACTTATGCTCCTAAAGATTCATATCCAATCTTGCAATTTTTAATCTAGCATTAGAGGTCTAACTGAAATAGGACTGATCATTTATATGACTGCATATGTCCATTAACCCACACAATCTACTTAAAAAAACTTCATCTCCATTCTTGTATGACGATACCAAGAACTCTTGTCAATGATGTGAAAAGTATCAATATTGGTATTTATTGTTTAACCATATGACTGCTAGCTCAGATTAAACCCTACACCTGTTTCCATTTGATCTTTCCATTCACTGTAGACCAAAATAGGGGGGAAAAGAAACTACTGACAATTTATCCTAGCTACATTGTTATTTTGTACTTCAAAAATGAATGTCATGATATTCTTAGGCTATTAATCAATTTTACATCAAGAAAGTCAAGTCTATTTTTCTAACCATTAAATACATTGTATTAGTAAAGTTCACAGTACCAACAGTCATCTCAATTACGGTCATAGAATCCACTGCCAAGGTTAATAACATATTCTTTATTTCCAAAGATCCCGAGATGGACTCATATAAGAAGTAGCATGAGAAAGATTTATCTATTAATGCATATTTCAATCATGAACAATTGCAAAAGGCTTTAAAAAGCATCACCACATTTTATAAACTGCATTTTGAACAAAATGAATTGAAAATGACCTGACAGGGTATGAACACAGTGGCATAAAATGAACAAACTGGTAAGAATAGCCACCAACTCTGATATCACTAAAGCTAATATGCTGCCTTTTTATAGTGCTTTTATTTCATTTTTAAAAAAATCTGTTTTATTTAGTAAAATAAATGCTTCTCAAACGTTTTTTGAAAATTCAATTTGTCATCAATATTGATCCCATATTACTGGCTGCCCCTCAAATCACATGAATAAATGCCAGAGAATTTGGAATTGAATTGCATCATTTTGAAAAGTTCACATAGTTCAGAGCAACTTCTTTTCAAGTCCTCCACTGGCTCCTTGAAATTCTTTCTGGTTCTGCTACTTTGGAGCTTCAAAGCTTTCAAATAGCTCACCCCTTTTACATCAATTTTATACCACATATGTTATATATTACCTCGCATCAGTCACAAATCTTTTACACTCTGTTTCTATTTGCATCACTCTTGTGTTCCATATTCCATAATCATATTTCATTCTCACCCTCACAAATCAAAGTCAACCCTTTATAAATTGGCTCCCCCTTCCTTCCATCTTTCAATTCTGCTCTCTTCTATAGCAAGTCAGGTGCCTGTAGAAACAGAGTAAGTTTCCACTAAGTTTCCTATCCCACATCTATAACTATATCAGCAAAAAATACTACAGAGTTAAAGCAGAAAGTCATACTGGCAAGTAAATATTAGCTAAAATAGTCAAAATGAGTTTATTTATTAGGCATATGTGCTACTGAGGCAGGACATGCAAGCTAGGAAATTGACAACCCTCTCTAAGTGCCTCAGTGGTTACATAAATAACAAAGTGATTATATCCAGTACCTGAAGCTGGATAAAAACAACAGCCAGTTTCACCCAGTTAGGCTGAGCCCTTTGAATGGGACCTGACCTTTAAGTCATTATAATCTCATTTGCATCAGTTACTACAATTCCCATCATGCATCTGTGACGTGACAACAGTGTCAGAGGAACCCAACAAGGAACTTGGACACACTGTATAGGTATTTTATTGCTTTGTCTAATTGACAAGAACTGTTGATTTCTTATATCTGTTGATTTGTACAGCAGGAATCTCTTATCTCTGACCTGTCTTGAAAAAGCTGAGTATGATTGCTAAGGTAGCAAAAGTGAAATCTTTATTGGGATGAAAAAAATTTTTTAATTCACATATTTTTCTCTTTTGTGGATAAACGTCCCTCAGAGTATGTTTTACACTCCCTAAGAAACTACCCAGGAGAGGTATGAATACATAATCTATTCATTTATTCAAAGTCAAAACTCTCACACTAAATATTGTATAATTTATTCAACATCCTTATTTCTTATCAGAGAGCCTCCTCATACGTTTATCATAGTGGTCAGTTTTATGTATTCCTTTTTCTAGAGAGGAGGCAACAGAATTTTTAGCCTAACTCATTTTGAGTCGTTGCCTTACAGAGTTTTCTTTTATACTATAACTAAAATTTCCTCTAAAGTTTCCATTTTAATGAGTCCTCTAAATCACAGAATGTAGTTGCATCAATAAGTTCTAGCTTTTAATATGAGTTTTGTTCTCTTTAATGTAAAAAGTTTACTTTCATAGTGCTATAGGTAATAAATTTAATCAATACTTTTAATTTAAATAAATTTGCTCTGACAACAGTTGGCAATTGGCCATTTCACAAGCATTCAACTAGCTCTCAAAGAAATAGGTGTTGACATATAACTGGTTCTTGTCATATCTTCTTGTTTTCCTTCATTTGGTCTCGGTCTCAAAATTGATGAGTCCAAATCAGTTTTTAAATAACCTTCTGCATTGTTTTTATCCTATATACTTCCATTTTGCATATCTTTTAAATATGTTTCTGAAATATTTAACTGCCAGCCTCAGATAATAAATAGTTATTAAGCTGAATTTGTTGCATACTCTAAAAATGATGGATCACTATAACACAAAACTATATAACTGTAAAGCAAACTTCATAATGGACAGTCAGACAACATCTTATTGTAAATATTCTGATTTCTACACACATATATTGAAGTGCACCTTACAGAATCACAAAACAATGATGTCTCGCTCACTTTGGCAGCAATGACAGATAACACATGCCAGAGAAATTTCACTTCTTTCAACCTCCCCTTTTCTTGGACGATACCAACACAATTAAAAGAAGACTTTAGTAATGGGCTTCAAGTAAATAAAGTTTTTTCCAGGGTAGTCAAATGATAACACCTATTGATAAGAAAATTGTAATTTCCAGGTTGAATTTCAGAAATGAATCCAAATGAGTGATTGAAGGGACTTCCATCTTTTCATGATGATAAATATTATATTTTGTTTGTTATAAGGATAACAAGACATTCAATACAGACCAGGAGGAGAGACTACATTGAAGTTTTACTGAAATGCATGACAAGGGTAAAGAATGTTGATAGGTTTACTATGTAAGAAAGCAAACAAAAGAGATACATGAGGGCTGTACAGAAAAAAACTTGGCCATAAATGGCTGTTATTCATATTACATGGCAGGACACTTTCAGGACAGCATCTTTTTCTACTATTGTGATCTGTTCATCACTGTCCTCATATTGTTGAACTACTTTCATTCTTAGACCAGGAGATGAGGAGGAGTCAAGCACATCATTACACATCATTAATTAAAGTATTACTTTGAAGACTTTATAATCTATAACATTTTATAAGTGAAAAGAGTAATTCATGTTAATTACAGAAAATCGTCCAAAAAAAAAACAACCCCCAATATTAGAGCACATACCCAACATTCAGAATTGTTAGGAACAACACAGGGAGAATTTTGACAAAAGGTTCTAGGAAAATCTCATAAATGCCTCAAAACTATAGTTAACCTAGCAGTACCAGAAGCAAAGAGGTCACGCTTGTGATGGGCGTTTAGTGTTGAGTTTTATCAGAGACCCTCTGGTAGAGTATAAAAACCACTGAAGTCAAAGCGTTTCCAAGCTTGTTCTGTGCTTTGTATCAACAAATCAACCACATAATTTTTGTGTGTATTGGTTTCCTAATCTCTAAAATAAATTTTTCAGATTATCTCTAGTTGTTCATCAAAGGATACATTAGAACTGTGATAAAACTAGGAGAACTAATAAATTTTTTTTAATCTACCCTTAAAAAAAGGCTTTCCAATGACAATAGGACCATCCTTTTTATTAGTATCTACATTAAAGATGCACAGATTTCTAGAAATTCTCATGAACGCTATTGATGGGAGATGTTTATTTTGGCCTAATTGATGATTTGTCTTGTGAAGTCAATAATTTACTAATGAAATTTCATTGTTTTCTCTTTCAAATTTCACTGAAGGGGAAAAAGAAGCTAAAGGGACATTCACTATGGAGATTATTGGATTTTCAAGAATACTTTTTGTGCCCCTTTTGAATAAGCATCTGTCATTATAGCACTCTACCAGCTCTTCCCGTTTGTTAAGTCATTTCCATGCACAGGGACAATTACAATAGAATGCAAAGAAGCTGGCCGTTCACTTTCAACGTCTCCTGTTCACCACTTTTTGGGGCCTGAGAGCAAACTACTCTAGTGAGGAAAGGAGCATCCTCATGGCAGTGACTTCACTTTAGCCGTGCTGCACATTTTGTGCTGCTGCTGTAAATGAGTTGTGCCTTCAGAAAAGTTTTGTGTTTACCCATATGTTCCGCTGTATTTCTGGGACGCTCGCAAAGGAGGTGATGCCTGTAAATGTTGCAGTCCTCTGGGTTTATACATAATGCAGTGTTGTCAAGTATAAAAGAAGAAACAAAGAGCAACTTTTACAAAAACAAAGAATTAAATATGTTTATAAAAAAAGTCTGTTGATACGGTTGAGTTCTACTCATTCTGGACACTCACTTTTCCTTTAGAAGATGTAATCATTTCCCAAGATTTATTTATAAAGCAGCCTATTCCCAATGTGCAGTGTTGTGTGCCATGAAGTTACCATAGAAAAATAATAAAGTATGAGTGCTGCCCAGAAAAAAATCCAGCCATAATTACCTCTATTTATCATAGTACATGGCTGTATTCTTTCCAGACAGCCCTCATATGTGTTCTAGGAAATCACGTAAGCAACCTTCACGTTTACATAAAAGGAGGCAGTAAGTTAAAAACTGTGAAAAGGGTTAAGGGTCCAGACAGTCAATTAAACAATGGAATATACTATTAAACCAAAATAATAATAATAATAATAATAATAATAGTTTTAGTTCAGAAAATGCCTGAATTTCTTACCTAAACATATCCTAACAAACATTTCAGCTAAAGTTTCTCCTATTCATTTGCAATCATTTTCTGTGGTTGTTTCTCCATGTGTTTTGTTTACTTCCTTTTAGATACAAACTGCATTTATCTTTTTTGTTCTTGGTTTTTAATCTGTGTTAGGTTTCTGGGGGCTGCTCTTTTGTTTTTTCCCTAAGATGTATTATGCCAAAGATCTTGGCTTCTTACCCATTTAAAGTTTGAAGATAGGTTGATATAATTTTGGCCTCAAGACCTCTAATCATCCACTTGACCAGATGAAACTACATGGGTTCATAGGCCAGAGTTCCAGCTCTCCCAAGGGAAACTTCAGCAAAAAGTATGGTTGCATGGTTTGATCAGTCTTTTGTCCCAATACCCAATTCAAGATGATTGATTTGCACATAAGAACCAGTAGGACATCTACCCGAATTTCTCTGGTTTCCCTGTACCCACTCACAGTAGCCAGCAAGGGTGCCAAGACTACACAGTGGGGAAAAGATTTTTTCTTCACCAAATGGTGATGGGAAAACTGGATGGCCACAGTGCAAAGCAATGAAATTGGACCCCTACCTCATACCAGACACAAAAATCAACTCAAAATGAATTAAAGACTACTGTAAAACTTATTGAAAAAAAGAAAAGGAAAAGGCTTCTTGACGTTGGTTTTAGCAATTTTAGGATATGATACCAAAAGCACAGACAACAAAAGAGGAAACATACAAGTGGAGCTACATCAAACTAAAAAATTTTTCCACTGTCAAAGAAACCATCAAGACTGAAAAGGCAAGTGATGAAAAGGGAGAAAATACATATTTGCAAACCACTTATTTAATAAGGGGCTAATATCCAAAATATATAAGAAACTTCTATAACTCAATCGCAAAAACGTAACAATAATAAAGGAAAATAACCTGATTAATGTATAAAAAGGTGCTAACATCACTAATCATCAGGAAATGCACATTAAAACCACCACGGCGAGATGTCATGTCACACCTACCGGTATTAGCATGGCTACTATCAGGAAAAAGAAAGAAAAGATAATATGTTGGTGAGGATGTGGAGAAACTGAAACCCTTGTACACTACTGATGGGGACCTAAAATGGTATAGTTAATACATATAGGTTCATCAAGTCATTAAAAATAGAATTACTATATGATTAACAATTCCAGTGAAATCAGGATCTTAAAGAGATATCTACCTCTACTGTCACTGCAACGTTAGTCACAAGAGTCAAGATACAGAAACCAAACAAATGTCTACTGACACATGAATGCACCTATGCAGTGAAATATTCCTTTCAAAAGAAAGGGATCCTACCACTTGCAAAAATAGAGAGAGAGATGGAGGATGGTATACTAAATAAAATAAGCTCATTGTGTAAGTACTGCAGGGTTATACTTCTATGAGATATCTAAAGTAGTCAAAATCTTAGAAGTGGGAAGTGGATTGGTGTTGGCCAGGGGTTCCACAGAGGAGGGCATGAAGAGTTGTTCAGTGGGCACAAAGTTTCAGTTATGCAAGATAAAAGGTCCTGGTTTAGTTCTACACTCACAACACTTCTGTCTTCCATGATGTAGTAATAAGGAAAGTCAAGAAATTAAATTTCACCCTCCACTAGGAAAGAAGACTACCAGCAGAAACTGTACTTTGTTTCACAGTTAGGAAAGCACTCTCAACAGAACTAAGTCTTCAATTAAATCTTTATCATTCATATGGTCAATCCTCATATTTTCAGATTCCATGTGTGCAACATCCCCTGATCACTATAATTTATTAGTACTGTAACCCCAAAATCAATACCTGAAGAGCTATTATAGTCATTTGTGATTTGTAGGTGCAGAGTGGCAAAAAATTTGAGTCACCCTACATACGAGTTGACAAGGTGACACTTTCAGCTCTTACCTTGAAAACAACTGTCCTTTTGAGGTCTATTTAATTCCATTTGTTTGTGCTTTGTGTTGGTGATTCCACTGATTACAATGGTCCCCAAGCACAGCGCTGAGGTGCTGTCTAGTGTTTCTAAGCACAAGAAGGCTGTGATGTGCCTTATGGAGAAAACATATGTTCGATAAGCTTTGTTCAGGTGCAATGAGGTGTAACGCTGTTGGCTGTGAGTTCACTGCTAAAGAATCACTAACATGGCAATCCAAGAAAAGGAAGGGGAAACTCACCAACCTGTACGTAAGGCGGCTCTGAATAGTGCTAAAGTAACATTTACAGTGTACGATGCAGCTATGGAAAGTGGCTACATTTGTGGACTCATGAGATCATGACTGGATTTTGGTTTTCAAGCATATTTGGACAGCATTGCTGAGGCTGAAAGCCGAAGGAATTCCCAGTGACATTAGTAAGCAGGTTCAGGAATATGTGAAACCCCTCCCTGAGAGCGCTGACAGGCTCACACATTTCCAACAGCAATATCACACACATACACACACACACACACACACACACAATGACCAACTTGCAACTGAGGCAAGTTCTACAGATCAAAAGGGTGCAGAGAACAATTTACTGATACCTGTGATGTGTTCTACAGTAAAAGAGTTCTGTGGACAACAGGAGCAAGTTGTCTCACAAGGATGTTGGCAAACAAACTTAGAAAACACAAATGGTACCGCAGTGGGAAAAAACGCTGTGACTAGCAGACTGCAGGAACTTATAACCCTGTCTTTTTATTTCCCCTTGAGCAATAGTTCAGTATTCACAAATTCAGTATGTGTGGTGACTTCTATAGAATGTAAGTCTTGAAAATAACAAGAATCCAATGCATAGATTTTGGGTGTGGCTAAGCCTATAAACACAATAAAATGACCTCTGTCCTTCAGTCAGAGGCTTGACTTTTTTTCCATTATTAAATCAATTAGATTATCCTAATTGAAGCATCTTTTACATCTAAAGGGTTATATTTACTACTGAATTCTCTTTCATCCAAAAACAAAATTTACATGGCCGCATAATTCTTCAGGGCTAGACCATTCGTATTGTAACATTATACTTCTGGTATTGATCTTAACAATAACAGCCTTTCCCTGGCTTTACATGTACTATAATGGCACAGAGGTTTACTACTGCTTAAATGTCTTCCATTACATTGAGGTAGTACTGTGATGAGGTCTGCCAAAAAAAAAACAAAAAAAACTGGAAACTAAGCAAATAAGATAGGAAGCTCTGTGTGTTGTGAATCGAAAGGCAAATTCAGCCACAGCTCAGGTATTCTAAAAGCTGACACTAGATTTTCCAGATGCCTGCAGAAACCAATGCTCAATCATGCTTACTCTGATTTTTTTCTTTTAAATAAATGCCTAGTTGTTTAGGGCTGGCTGTTATTCCCTCACTTGACTATTCATTTTGTACTAGGTAGACAAGACTTTCTAACTCTCAGGATTTTATGGATCCCTGCATAAATTTAAGCTACTTAATCTAAAATATGTTGTCTCCCTGAAAAAATGTATCACATCTCAAGAAAGAAATCTAATACATAGATAGATCCCCCTTTTCTTCTTCCTCACACCTCCCAAGAGTCAGAGAATTGTCCAAACCGAGAGAAAAATAAAGAGAAATGTGCAGCTAGAATAATAATTTTAAACTATTGCCATACAGATTTTTCAGGAATCTCCTGAATGCGAACCAATAGGCCTATGTGAGAATGCTTCTGTCCATGGAAGCGCTGATGGAATAAGATCCAAAGTCAGGGGCGCAGGGACTTCCTGCCCCTCCAGAAGTGGCCAAGTCTGAAGTTAAGGTGCCTCTATCTAGGTTAGCCTTAAAATAAAACATCAGTGATTTCCAGGGATAGTTTCTCAAAAAAAAAGGGGAGAAAAAATAGCAGAGTTGACTTCAGAAGTCATTGTTTTTTAAGCATACTATGGATAAGTGTTTCTAACCATTAGGGGATGTCAGAAAAGCAAAAAAAAAAAAACCTCTCACCTGCATGTTCGAGAGCAAGTGAGAGAAGAGACTTGTAGGGAGGAACCAACAATAGAAGCAGAACTGTTTGTTTAATCCTCTCACATTACCTTTCACATGGTTATGGTGCTTATTTCCCAGCAGCATCCTGCCTACTCCAAGGCCTTCTTCAGTGACATGATAATACTACAGTGCAGTTAGAAGTTACCATTGCTAAATGAACATATAAACACCATACCATTCGTGATCATTGATGAGTATAGTCCACGTAAGTACTTAATATTCTTAAATGAGAATATCAAGCATGACTAATACATTGGTAGCTGCATTTGTTAGGATTCACCCAGAGAAGAAGAAATATTAAGAGTGGGCCAACAGATTGTAGGAATCGTTAGGCCTCCTATAGGACTATAGGAGCTCATAAAGCACTTGCTGTCTGATGCATCTGAATCTGGTACAAAAAAACTGAGAGACATGAAAATATTGCTATAGGATAAGAAGCAGCCTTATTGCAAAAAACAAACGAAAAAAAAAGGGCTTCTAAAACAAAGGAAGAACATGAAAAAGATTTTACTACAGCACAGACTTGGAGAAAGTGTGATGTGGAAGTAACTGAAATTGCCAAGACTGAAAAATGCAAGGAAAAAAATAGGGACAATGTGATAGATGAGGAAAATAGCAGGAAGACTGAGATTCTGATCCAAACTCAGCTGCTTTTAGTGCATAATGTTTCCTATCTATAAACAATTAAATTCCTCCTCAAATAAAACACTCAAACGCAAGTCTCTATAAAATATGTGTGTGTGTATGTATGTATATATGTACGTATGTATATAGAGCATGGGGTTATGAAATTATGTGGATATTTAAAACATTTCCTATTCATGAACAATAAATAATGCTAATTAATTATACATGGAGTTGTTTTTTTCTTTTTTTCATTTTTAGTTGTATTTGAAATGACTTATACAATTATTGCTCTTCTGTTACCTAAATACCATTCTGTGATCACAAAAATGAATGTATTTACTATGTTGATATTCTGAATTACTTAAAGAAATACAGTTTTGTATAAAAGAACATAATCTGGCTAAAAAATGTACCACAACAAAGAACTCAGGGATGAAAATGATAGAGCATGGGCATGGTTACAAGTCAAATGTTCTTTCTCTGTGGCTTTTGGTAATTACTTAAATTCTCTAAGCCACAGAATCTTACTTACAAAAAAAGGGCTAACAACAGTAACATCTAAAACAAATACTTAAATGACATAAAGTGTGCAAAGATTTTAAACAGAGCAAATTAAAAGCAATCAATATTATTGTTATGTAGCCATTATTTGTCTCTAATATACATATAATATTTTATCTATAATAGGCTTGTTTGAAATATTGAGTGTTATTATGAAACACAAAAATAAATAGAAAAGATATTCACACTTTAATTTTTAGTTCAGCTGCCCTTCAAAGCATAAAAGTAAAAAGGAAATAATAATAGTATTAGTATTCTCATCATTAACGATATAAATAAAATATTGAGCATTATATCTCTGAAAACTTTTTAACCTAGAATGGTTATACAATGTAATTAAATAGAATAGCAACACACATATAATCTGATGGTCACTACTCCAAATAACAAATATCTCCAGTGAACATGTCAGGGCAATATCGAACATATTAATGCATAAAGCATAAGTTCATCCAACATCTTGGGAGAAAATACGTTACTTCTCACCAAGTGGTGTAAAACTGCACATCATCAATTCTGGAAGCCACACTATTTGCCTTAAAGATGTAAAGAACTCATATTTCTTTAAAGATTTACAGTGTTATTTACTTAGACTATTCATTGATATTCCAACCACTGTAGAGTCTGCAATATTTGGATGGAGAAATAAAAATAAATATTGTTTTCTTCTTCTGAAAGATTAAATATGATTTTTCATTAAGTTTACTCTTCCAGAATTCTTGCAAATTGAAATGTGGAAAAGGTGTCAAACAATAATATAAAAATACACAGCCTGGGAAATTAGGAATTACACAGCCACACACTGATTCCCACTTTCGCTCATCACCCCAAACTTCTATTTTAATCCTATCAGGAAGCAGCTTCGGTTTAGTAGAAAAAACGGGTCTTTAGAAATCATGCAGATGCTACTTTTAACCGCATTTCTTTCTCTTACAGGTTTTGTGAACCTGAGAATATTAATACAGGCTGAGTGCCCTCACCATTCTTCTCGTACCTATCTTTCAGGTGGTTCAGTGTAGTTACTATTTCTCTTTCAGTTTTATGCTTTGAAAGGCATCTGAGGGGAAACTGGGATGGCTTTGTGGGTTGAGTGCTTGCTGTGTAGCCCCACGGTCTGAGAATCGAGTTCCAGTCCCGGCCCCAGCCCGTGAGGACAATATGCAGAACTGGCGTGTGCTTCCCATGTGAGAGCCCCCAGTTAGGTTTCTTCTGGTGCGAGCATCCATGTAGCAAACCCCAGTTCAGCCCCTGGCTCTCAGAGACGTGCCTCCCATAAGGGAGGCCCCCAGCCCAGTTCCCACCCCACACAGCTCTGTGCCCACCTGTGTGGAATGAAACTATGTCAAAAAACTAATGATGTGCAACTATGGAGACTGCTCTGGGCCCTCCCCCTTCTCTCTGTCTCTGTCCAAAGCAATAAAAAATAAATCTTTTTTTAAAAAAAGAAAGGCATCTGAACTAAAAATTAAAATGTAAATGGGGTCTCTTCTATTTCTTCTCATGTTTAATGATAATTAAAGAGGGATTTGTTTGCCAGTAGTAACTGTGTACATTTAGAATAACTTAAACTCTCTGAGCCTCAGGGCAAAGAACTAGAAATGGAGGATAAGGATAGTCTTTATTTCATGTGGATTTTCTGTGGATTAAATTAAATAAATCATTGAATGTTCTTAACTAAGCTCCTGGCACCCATTGGACAATTTATAAATATTAGTTATTATAAGGTTCTTTATGTGCAATAAATGAAATCTGATTAATTTTGTCTCCTACATTTCTCACTTTTCCCAGAATAGGTTGAAGACATTATTCCCATTACAATTTCGCATGGTAATGCCATCATTTCATTTCAACCCATTCACTTCCTCCGAAACTGAGAATCCACCATTTCTCATTCACTTCTGTAACTCTAATGCCTGCAACAAAACTTCACACAAGGTGTGCAACAACCACATATTAACTGTAATTATTCCATGACCCTATTTGACACTACTGAGCAACTCTGCTTCATATTATAGAATTTCTGTTCGTAACTTTCCTGAGGTTTGGTATATCTTCAATGTTTGTAAATTCTCCACCATCTCTAGAGAGCATGACAGAAAAAGATGGCAAATAAATTTTGATAACTGGTTAGCAAATGAATAGTTACTTTTAATAATTCCTAGGAGTACTTGAAAAAATACTATTTTTTAAAAAATTTTATATACATATTATAACTTTACTTTTTAAATGATTACATTTATTTCCTATCTAAATTACAAAAGTGCTGAATTATTCATCTCAAATAAAAATGTAACTTATTCTGATAATAAGTTATCTGAGATATATGCTTTTGAGTAATGGATAATTATTTAAAGAAAGTAAAAGCATCAGAAATTTTTCATAAAAATGTAGTTCAGTGATTTCATCCAGATCTAACCTTTGCCTATGGATGGATGAAGGCTAAGAAATCAGGTAACTTGCTATCCTACACGATGTTGGTCATTGAATGCCTTTTTCTCTCACTATTTCTCTCACCACAAAAATGTGGGGTATTTTTATTCTCCTTTCTTTCTTTTTTTTTTTTTATTGTTTTTGACAGAGAGAGAGAGAGAGAGAGAGAGAGAACTGAACTGGGGGAACTCCCCAGTTCAGCATATGGGTCTGCACGGGCCAGGGCCAGGATTCGATCCTCGGTCCCTGGGGCTGCAAAGTGAGCGCTTAACCCACTGAGCCATCCCAGCTTCCCCTTATTCTCCTTTCCTATTCCCTTCATTTTTCTACCTCACTGCACTTGCTTATGTCTTCTTATTTCCTCACATCAAGTCAGATGTGAAGTATCAACAATTCACACTGAGCAAAAGATTCCTAGAGAAAATTGATCAAGATGAAAGAATCAAATAATTTGCCTTTCAATTCTAAAAGTAGACCAATTAATTTTTCATTATAAAATGGGGTGATTATAAAACGTCCAGTATATGGGGATTCAGCTGTGTTAAGTAGGAAAGGAGGAAACTAGTTGGACACACTTTTCTACTGAAATGACGTATTGGAACAGACTATTTCCATGTTCTGTGAAATCGATTAGCCTTTCTAGGATTTTGAGTAAGATATTCTGGCACCTATATATCAACTTTCAGAAGTTGGGGATGGCAGGATGGCTCAGTGGGTTGGTCACTCATCCTGCAAGGTCCAAGGATCAAATCCCAGTCCCAGCCTATGTTGAGCTGGGGTATGCCCCTGGTTCGGCTCCCACCCCAGGTGGTCTTCCCATGTAGAAAGCCCCCAACTTGTGGGGGCATGCCTCCAATGTGGGAGGCCCTGGGCCCAGTTCCTGCCTTGTGCAGCCCTGCATCCACCTGTGGAACAAAATTATATCGAAAATTCATGTACAACTATGGAGACAGTTCTGGGCCCTCCCCCTTCTCTCTGTCTCTGTCTGTCTGTCTGTCTGTCTCTCTCTCTCCCTCTCTCTCTCAAACAAGAAAAAAAAATTTTAACAAGTTACCTTTTCTACAATAGCTAGATAAAAGTACTTACATCCCATTGGAATTCATAAGTATACTATTTGTAGCAAACACTTTTTTAAAAATCTAAGTATATTTCCTGAAAACTGACATACCATTGAAAGCCTGTAGTAGAGGTGCTATCCACAGTTTATTTCAAATTCATAACTACTTTTCTTTAAAACTCGACTTGTAAGTTACTGCTTCCATAAAAAGAATGTGGCATATAAGACATACTGCTACAAAACATACATAAGGATATTCTGAGGGAGAGAGAGAGAGCACAGGGCTTACTGGAGAAAGCCTGGAATGATTTTAAAAAGAAAGAGCACTGGCCAGAAACCAGCAAGGCCACTGCAGAACCCAGGGGGAACATCTTGACCTTTAATAAAACTCAGTACAAATATGAGGGTGAAGGTGATGGCTGTCAAATGGGGATACTTAGAACTAGAGCCTGCATTGAGTTACCTCGGGTACCTAATGGCAGAAGAGTCTCAGCTCCCCCTCCGTCACCCATCAAAGGCACTGTGATGATGTCAGCTCAAGGCAGGTAGGTACTCCATGGTCATGACCTACCCAAGGGGCTAGGAGCTAAGGGCAACATGGGACTGCCAGGAAGAACCTGAGGTCCTCAGGCCTAGGGGAACAGGCAGCTGAGAAGCTGCTAGATGAGGTGAGAGGTAGCAGAAGGCAATTGAACACACACATCACTGTCAAAATGGATTTCAATTCAAAATCAAAGAGAAAGTCTTTAAGAATTACATTCAATAACTTACATTTCAGGACGGCAACTATGGAGCATTAAATCTTAAGGGCTGGGGGCCCATCTCAACTTGGGGCCCTGCACAACATCTTTGGGCACATCCGTAGAAAGCCCCGGGCCTGAGCAGGGTTCTGTGTACAGCAAATATAGTATTGATTTGAGAAAGACAGAGAGGGGGGGGGGAAGAAAGAAAGAAAGAAAGAAAGAAAGAAAGAAGGAAGGAAGGAAGGAAGGAAGGAAGGAAGGGAGAGAAAAAAGACATTACCAATACCAACTTGATATTCTAGTCCTGGAGATACCTCAGACAAAATCAATACACTTTTTCACGTTAGCAGATGAAGAAAAATATAAATCAAAGAAGGAAGAATATGGAGTTATGAAAGTAGCCATTTCGAATAGGTTGGTCAAGGAAAAGGTCTTACTGAGCAGTTGATAATGGTGCAAAATGTGAAGGCTATGAGGAAGGTGAGACTTTGAAGATTGTGAGGCTATTTCCAAGCAGAAGGAAGAAGAAATCCACAGCAGAAGCTTGCACACATTGTTTCAGAAAGAGAAAGAGGTGAGTGCATTAAAGAAGAATGTAGAAGATGAAAAGTAGGGCAGTCATTGAAGACAAGACCCACATAAGGAATACAAACTATGGTGACTTTAGTTTTTTAAAGGAAGAAATCATTTCTCACCTTTTATAAGAATTTTTCTGTCTGTTTTATTGAGTGGGGACTGTAGTGGTGTAAGAGCAGAAGCAGAAAGCCAGTAGAAACCATATCCTATCCAGCAGTATTTAAGACCTGGGAGACGGTCATGCCCACTTAACTTTTGGGTGAATGTTATCCTAAGACAGAAGCATAAGAAGGGGCAGAGTAGGAAATCAGGATGAGGTGATTTAAGAATGCTCTGCTTAGTTTCAACAACCACTGAGATATGGGCTCATGCCATTTTAATTGACTCTCCTGAGGTCCAGTGACCAATCAGGGCACAGACTTGAAGATAATCCAAGCAACTGATATCTATTCATACTTCCATGTTTCTCAAGAAGAGCTTCCCAGTTTCTTCTCCCAGAACAAAGGGCATAAAATTTTAGAACCTATCAAATTAAACACTTTACATTCAGTCACGCATGTGTGATTGAGATGGGGAATTAAGAAATCCAGTTCTCAGAACACCTGACAACCCACTGGAAACAAGTATCCTGAATCAGACAACTGCCAAGGTGTCAAAACAAGAAGTCATTCATCAATATCGCTGTCTAAAAATATTAGTCACTATCTTGATAATCCTGCTCCCTTAATAATTGTTTTGTTGTTTGTTCATCTCCTATATTTATATCCATGCTGTTAAAATCACTTAAAAGTTGCAGAAATTATTTTACAGTAAATCTAAAATAGACTTACCAGCTACATCAACATCTAACAGATTGTCATGTGGGATTGTCAAATTCATATCTACACAACCAAAGTCTACAGGTAAAGCATATGTTGAACTTTACTGAAAATCCTTTGGTCATTCTGGGAATCCCACAGAAGAGAGAAAAGCAATATCCTAATTTTACTTGGATATCTTCTTTATTAACTGCATTAATAGCCTCTATCAATTAAGTCCCATAATCTCCTAAAGTAACAGTATAAGTAAGTTTATTTAAATATATTCTCCCATGTTGTAGCTATTTCCCAGCATGCCTTTACTCTGAGAGACACAATGAACCCAAAACCCAAACCTGAAAATCCCAAACCCCAAATTAACAAGATCTTCCTAATGTACAGAAGGAACTTACACAAACTGACTCAGAGCATAGAGGAGACTGACCAAGTTTGAAGAACTGACATCTCACTTTGCAGCTTTGGAAAAAACTTAATTGATCTTTCACTAAAGGAAGCATGTTAAAGTTCTGTGTAGTTTTTTCTTTCCTGAATGCAATGGTAATGCACAATCTTTATTGACAATATTAAATGATGCTATGAAAAAGAAAAAAACAATTTAAGTTGTCCTTTGAATTCATAGATACCCACTACTAACATGTGGAATCTTTCCAGTATTTTTTTTTTAATCTATTTTGATGATAGAAACTTTTTTTTATGCTGGAGTTCGCTGGCAATTAAATTCAGGGCCTTGTATCTGAAGTCCCATCAGTTCCCTCATAGCATGTGTGACTTAATATCTTATCTTCAGAAAAAGCCTTGAACTCTGTATTCCCTCAGACATTCAGTTACGATTCGGAAAGTAAATTTTGGTTTGGAAAAATAACTTGCAAGACTAAAGGATGAATTCCTATTTCTACAAAAGAGGCCAGAGCCCAAAGCTCAGTGAAAATTAAGGCAATGATTATTCCCCACTCCCACAACCCCACCCCCGTGGTTTCTGTGGTTTGTTATACTCTAAATTTGCATTAATATCTCTAGGGAAGAGCCACCTTCAGCCATTATGGTTGTGGCTTATGTAATAACAATCTTAAAACAGTGACAGAAACTAACCTCTGGTTATTACTGTGTTTACTACAATTAAACATAAATAGTGTGTTAAAGACAAAAATAATCTCAGTCTAGTCAGATAGTTTGAAAAATCTCAACAATTATTTCTTGACTACCAAAACAAACTCTAAAAAATTTCTCTACAATGCTTCTCGAGCAAAAATGTTTTGTTGTTGTTTGTTTTTAATGTAGTGGGTTATGTTTGGTCTTTGGCCATTGGATGGTAACTGAGTAAGGATTCTCAGCAGAACCAGGGTCAGCTAGAAAGTATGAAACACATAATGCTATGTCTCCATCCTCCACTTTCCACCAGAGACAGCACCCCACCCCACCCCTCGCCTCCCAGTTCCTGGCTCCTACATGTCAGTACAAGCTGTGTTAGGAAGTAACTGATCACACTGAGGACTCCTAACAACAAAGGCATGGCAGCTTTAAAATGTCAACCTGTAGGGAGGGTTTACATCTTTCAATTTAATATTGTCATTTGTATTTAGAATTGTAAGTCGAGTCAAGTCAAGTCAAACTGCAAGACATTTTTATGAAAAGCACTTGCCCATTATATTTACTATTTCTCTTCCTAAAGGGCCACCTCTGTCAACTCTTTTAGCTGATAATTTGGTACTTCAACTCTGTGTTTCTAAGTGATGTATTTACACTACTGTTTCTTGACATTTTCAGTTTTTAAAAATGTCCCATGTAGACTGAGCTGGTCTCTAACAGGGTGAACTCAGAAACCCACTTTCCATTCCTGCATCTCCCCAATAGTTGCATAATAATGTTGGTTAAAGTCACTGATATCAATGTCATTGTTTGATGTCAACGTCACTCTTACACTGTAAATAAACTGCCGAAGGACACTATGATTTCATTTTCTTTCAAGTAAAATTTTTTATCTTCCTTGAAGGTAACAAATAATTTTGCTTTGCTTGCTTTGTTCTTTGTATCTTAATGTATCAGTAACTGACTCTCAAACTACCCTTCCTAATTATAAATTTCCTCTTAAAATGTTTAAAAGAAAAAGATCAAGTCAAGTAATCATCATGCAGGCATAAATCTCCCCTGAATCAACTGATTTTACATAGGAAAGAACATTTTCCTGATCATAATGATCCTAATCCTTCTCTAAACAAAGTGGTCAGAATTGTGAATTAGGGATGAGAGTACATTATCATGCAAATACTTAATGTGTGTGTCAGAGATGATTTGCGTTGCTAAAAATAATGGACATTCTACATGCAAAATGTTCAGGTGTTTTTCATAAGAACTGTTATTATACTTTCTCACCTAATGAATATAATGTAATACTAAAACATATTCATCTTTGAAATAACAATGTAACCTAATTAAGAGCTTCTCAGTCTTGTTAAGGCAGGTCTTTATCAGTCTGCCCATTTAAAATTCTTGTATTTTGATTTGGTCAGGCCTTCTACTTTTACACTCACATTCCTGACATAGAAAAAAAGCATAGAATATTCTTATCTTTCTTTCTAATCTTCCCCAGTTCTCTACTACTAGCACTACCTAAAGTGCATTAAAAGAATTAACATTAATACGTAAATATATTTCAAGAATTAAAGGGTTATACAGTTCATTGGAATCAAAATTTCTGAAAAACTTCAAGCTTAAATTTTCACACATCCTACCTACAACCAAAACCACTGGCATGCAAAACTTCTGTAGTGAATTTTGTTTTTCTTTTCTGATCTGACCTGGAGATGTCCAGTAGTTTCACCTAAGATCTTACTGCATCATGGTTTGCTGTTCATTTCTTTCTCCATCTATTTTCCACATCCACAGTATACATCTGACATTGGAGGAAGATGGGAAAATCTTTCAAACTAGTGGCTGCTCTTCTCTTTAGATTGAATAGAATCCTTCTGTTTTCTATTATTTTTTTCTAAGAGAGAAATAATAACAAAGGAGTATAAACAAAATCAATAAGATCTTAAGTCTCGGAGTAAGACTGCATGTAAGTGATATTTGGAAGGTTTGTTACTAAGCACTAGGTAACTGAAAAGGAGAATGTATCCCACTGGAGAGAGATGTTGCCAGATGACATTTCATGGTAAAGAAAAATCCTATAATTCACTGATTTTCTTTTTCCTTCAGATTATATGCATTGCTGGTAAGAGTTTTGGAATTTGGCTTAAGATAGGTTGGACTCTCCAGTGCTCACAATATTACTTCACACCTCACATTTATTTTTGGCTTCCTTGAGATAGAGTTGTCTTAATCTCCTCCACCTGAATTCTACATTTCAAGATGCATTAAAAAAATGCCATGCTGGTCTCAATGTAAATACATCAAATGGAAGATAAAGAACACTGAATATCCACCATATAAAAATGATCTATCATCATTCCTGGAAAATCAGGAATAGAGAGAAGGTAAAATGCAGATTTATTAAAAATTATAGGTGTATGAGCAATATGAAAAGAGGGACATAAATAAAGTCACTCAGACTAACGAAGTCTTAAAGATTGTCAAATAAATTTAGCTGATAAAATCATGCATCTTTCCAATTACTGATAACTAGGGTAAGGGTGGGGGAATCACCTAAAAAACAAAGATAAGCCATAAAAGGAAAGCAAAGATATTGGATATATTGAAAAGAGTATTAAAGCAAACCACAAAATGATGACATAGCACTATTTTCAAGAAATCCAGGAAGCATTTTTTATTTTAGAGAGAGCTTCATCTTGTCAATATTTCGTGAATATATATCTTGACATTGTTTACCATCTCCAATTTTTTTCCCTGAGAATTTCTGAATACTACTTATTGAATCAACAAATATTTATTGAGCATCTACTATCTACTAGGCACTATTGTAAGCACTGGGAATAAAGCAATAAATAAGAAAGATAAAGCCTGTTCCTTCATGGAGCTTGAAATCAGTAGAGGATAAAAGCAATAGACAAACATATTATACATCACGTAGTATTAAGTGAGCAAAAATTTTAAAAAGGTAAGGTGGAGATGAATGGTCGATGTAAGAAAGTATGGTCAAAGTCTAACAGAATCCATTACTATTCAATGTAAAACAGGCATAAATTTGATTCTCAGCACTTGAGTGTATGAACATGTTCCAAACTGAGTTCAGTTGGCTTTGAGTACTTTTCTTATCTCTGCTCTCACCTTGAATGTTGAATGAGAAATTCAATCAGTCATTTTGCAGGAGAGACTTTTTCTTCCTTAGAGTCATGCAAGACTCCATATTTAATACATGTGGAAAGCTTGAAGAAAGACCACAGGTCAGTATATCATGGTCCCCGCAAAGACGTCCATCGTTCAAGGCTGCATGGGCCATTTAAAGGCATGCAGGGCTGATGCTCTGGACCAATTCCCAGCATTCTCCCAGTGGTGATTCCTAAGGCTCCATTGCTTCCACTTCAGTCCCCAGTAACCCAAATTCTCCCTGAAACACCCCTACCACCTCTAGATTAGTGTGTATGAAGAAAATGCACGTCTGTCTCAAACCTCAAAGAATCTAGTTTACAAGACTTAGGAACTCCATCTGTCCTCAGTCACCTCTCCTTTTATCACAACCCAGAATCCAACCAGTTTCAGACACTTCAGTCTTTATTCCCCAAGCCTCTTGCTAATTCCAAGAGAGGGAGGGGAGTCCCTAGAGGAAAAGAAGCCAAGAATATGTCATGCTTTCCTGATAAGCCCACAGAAGTTACCCCAGTACATTTCTCAGCCAGGTTATCTGTTACAGACACTAAGATAAAGAAGGATTAAATCAGCTTCCTCCAACTGTTATGGTTACACTTGTCATAATTGAGGATATGAATAATGGACATTGCAATATATTTGCAGCAAGACTGTAGGCTGGAGAAACACTGGAATGTATTCAGTATCAAGGAAAGTCAATTTCGGTTGGCACTGTCTATTATAAGAGATACAGGAACCTCTGTTTTTTCATTAAGGCAAATATTTGAAAATGGGGAGTGAAATGAAGTATCAAAGAGTTTTGATATTGAGTCAGCCGAGCAAAGCAGGGACGGCATGGATGCCCAAACAACCAACTAGATGGTCTCTTCAGGTGTGCTCTGAATGAACTATGACCAGAAGTACCAGGCTTGGGAACAGGGGCAAGATTAATGGTCTTAAGGAAAAAAATAGACAAGAGCAAGACCATGGATTTCCAACTAGGCTCTTAGCAAAGAAGATTTTAAAAGTCAAAACAAGCAAATCAATAGCAATTGTTTTACATGGAGTACAAGACAGAATATGGCAAGGGCGTACGCAGGTCTGACACGGTGAATAAAGGCATGGGTTAGGCTTGCCCTTTACAGGGAAACTGACCATGCCCAGGTTACCAAGTGTAGACATGTGCTCTTCGTTCCCTCATGATGCCACCAGGGAGGACCAGACGAGACTGGAGGTGATACCCTGCAGAGTGGCTCCGGGGGAGGGCCCCGTGCTCTGTTCTGTAGCTGATTATAGTGCAAGTTTGTGAGCAGCCTCAGAAGAGAAAGATAGGAGGAAAAGGTCCGGGCACCAAGGAGTCTCAATATAAACACTAATACAGAAGCTGTCTGATAAACAGAATTTAAGTTACTAAACCAGTGTTCCTCAGTCATTCTTTCTCATTATTGCCCCTCCTCTCATAACATTTGCTCCTAATAACCCCCATAGTTAAATTTTAATACCACAGAGATACTGTGTTTCTATTTACATATTACATGTATGAGTATATCTATGTTTTAGGCTTAAAAAGAATAAAATTTGTTTCACCACCCACCTCTCACCCACCATTTTCACCCCTTTGGGAATATCACTCACTGCCACTGAGAATGTGTGCAACAGAGGAAGGAAGGGGGTCTCACCCACGTGAAAGTCGGCCTGGGAACATACTCCTCCCATTAAAGAAGATCTTCCTTATTGTCCACCTGTAATGAGACAGCCTGAATTTCTAGAATCATACATAGGATAATCCTGCTTTTCTTTCTCTATTAAGTGTCTACCAAATAAAATTAAAGAATAAAATGCTCAAACTTAAACATTTAGAAAGCAAACCAAGACTATTGATTTCATGTTACTACACAGGTTTGAGCCCGTACTGTGTAGTAGGGGCCATAAAATATTTTAACAACTGCCCTTAAGATATGAATGTTACAATTTCTAATTATGTTAAATAAACACCTATCTGTGACACAGCAATTCCATTTTTAGGTATATTCCCAAGAGAACTGTGTCCTGTCTGAGCATGTTCAAACCAATTTTATTCATAATAGCCCCAAACTGGAAACAACCCAAATAGCCCTCAATAGCAGAACTGATAGATATTGTAGTATATTCATGAAATAGAATACTACTTCTCCATTAACAAAAAATCAACTATGGATGAGTGTAAACATGTGGATGAATGTTAGGAACATTATGTTGAGTGGAAGAAGCCAGGCACAACAGATTTACAACACATGATGTGTGCATGAGGTGTGTATAATGATGACGTATGATTCCATTTATGTAAAGGTCAAGTTCAGGCAACATGCCTGGGGGAGGGGGAGATTGATAAGAAACATGGCCATGAGGAAACTGATCAGGTGATAAAAAGATTCCATAATGCACCTTGATGCCAATATTTGCATGGCTGTGAATGTAAGGTTTGTGCATTTTACTGCATATAACTTGTACCTCATGGGTAAAAAGATTTTGCCAGCAAAATGATGTTGTCAGCAAGCGTCATGGAAGTCTTCATGGTAGAATTTGTTTTTAGTTAAGAAGTAACGTTTTCGGCCAGGAGGAATATATAATTGCTGTTGGCACAGCATAAGGAAGACGCTGATGGAGCAGGGCCGGGTGCCCCCTGCCACTCCACACAGGCTGGCAACAGACATTCCTGACTCCACGAGCAGGCTTTGCACGCAGCCTAAGGGTATCAGCCAAACCACCCCAAAGGCTGTGCGCATGAACTTTGAACATTTTAGACAGTCTCCATAAAAAGGCTAAGAAATCACAACTCAGGTCACGAAAAGAGGAAACAACACAACACACAATGGCAAGTGTTCCAATCCCACAGGACTCAGAAAAAAAAGGGGGAGGTCAGTTCAATGAACGCAGCATGAGCAAAATGGAGTTCAGCCTCATCCAGGGCCATCTAGTAGATTTTTGTGACTTCATCTAGTAGATTAAGGAGAACCACCATTTTCTTAACAATAAAGAACTGAGGATTCATGACTAAGTTTATATGAAAAAAACTCTACAAAACACCCATTTTACATGATACAACAATCATTTTCTTTACATTCTTTAGAAAGGGTTCATTGAATATTAATGGCCATTTTTAATAATGCCTACAGTGAAAGAACTTCTCTAGTCTTTGGTGCAACATTACCTGGGCTGAGAGTATCCTATCTCTGATAGTACTAAAGATTATCCTTTTAAATCACAAAACATACTGCTTCCTCCCTGAAATCTCTACTTGCTGCAGAACTAGACCAGAACTGAAACTAAAGGCAGGAAGGAAGCTGACGAGCAAGGCAGTCAAGTATACAGAGCTAGCATAGTTTTCTATCACTTTAAATTAAAATAGGAAAGCATTTGAATCATAAATGCGTAAATGCGGTAATTTTATAATGACACATTTAATGTACGCATGTTGCTTGACTCTTTCAGCTTGATTTTATTTTACGGTATGTGTTTTTAGGTAACGTTTTCTGGGGTAACAGGCTTTCTCTATCTCGGTCTAATAAACAAAGCTGAAATTTTAGTGAAGAGAAAGGCCAGCTGTCAAGACACTGGAGCTTCCAACCAATTCTAAAGTCTACCAGACAAGTTCCTCAATCTTCAGGCAACCTGGTTTGTGTGCAAATACCTATTACGGTACAAAAGGAGTAGATAAATACTAAAGATATTTGGTGACCATTCTTTCCATAGCAAGTATGTATAAAAGCTTTTATCTAAAACAATAGTTCTCCTAAGGGTAAGCGGGGAAAAGGTCAGAGAGGAGGGAGAGGGAGCCAAATATAAGGTGATGGAAAGAAAACTGACCTTGCATGGTGAGCACACAATGCAACACACAGACCAAGTACTATAGAATTGTACACCTTGGACCTATGTAATTTTTACTAATATCACCCAAAAAAATTTAATAAAAAATAAATACAATAGTTCTTCATTCTTCCCATTTCTGCCTCATAAATCTTAGCAATAAGTCCTTTACAGAGGAATCCATTATTATTTGCAATGGTGGTTAAAGGAATGATATATTAGTGTGCAAAACACGTGGAGGTAAATGCACCATAAATTTGTGGGTCAGGCCAACAAACTCTCTTCGACCCTGCTGCTCTGTAGTTGTGGGGCCTTGAGACAGTTACATCAGCCTCATCTCCCTCATCTATACATTTAAAATAAAATAGTCTTTCTCATGGAATAGATAATCCTGAATATAGTTCTTGCCTCTTCCATCTTCGGTGGGCCACAGCATTCTTTTGCTTGTATCCACATCTCTCCAATCTCTGCCTTTATCCTCACAAAGCCATCTCTTCTGTGCATGTCTTATCCATTCTGTCTCTTTCTTATAAGAACACTCTTGGTGGCAATTAATGCGCACCCAGATAATCCAAGATGAGCTCCTCCACTCAAGATTCTTCTTCCAAATGAGGTAACGTTTACATAAGGGATTAGTACGTGGACACATCTGGTGGACGGGGCATATATTTCAGCTACCTGCTGTGCTCCATAAAGGTTAGGAGGCCTTCGGTCACATGTGTGATCCCTTCTAATGTGGATTATTCCATTCATGTCCACCACGTGGACATGAGAAATTTTACCCATATTTGTGGGACTGGCCGAACAGCAGTGGGTGTAGAAAACATACAAGTATTTTTTTCCTGAGGCTGGGAATAACCAAAAGTCCAGGGAAATCTTAAGGCTGTTTTCTTCTGCAAACATCAGCAGCATTCTCTCAAACAAAGAAGAAATATAAAGATCACTTTATCCGGAAGTAAGTCCTCAAGTAAATGCAGCTTAGCAAGCAATATTTCTCGAGTAATAGTAGTATGTGTATTTTCTGTAATGCTTATATTTATATAATATTGTGGAACATGCACACATTCAGTTATTTGACTTCAGAGTCTATTGAAAATAAAGCCATAGAAATGAGACTTTCAAAGTAGGCCACATATGTTAAACAAAACGTGGTGCAAGTACCCAGCTTGGCAGATGGCTGAGAGTGAAACTTGCAAAGTCCTATGGTAAAATATTTGACTTTTTAAATAGAGCAATAATATACTGGGAGCTAATATATTATTAAATCCTTCAAAAACTTCTCACTGAAATAGGACAGCTTTAAATAAAAAAATCCAACCATAAATGGCTCTGTTTTTCATATTACATGGCTGGATACTTTCCAGACAGCCCTCATATACTAAAAGACAAAATCTTTTGCACACATATAAAAGCTAAAACACTTTCCTTTTCATACCCCCCAAAAATATTTTTTTCAAAGTATTAGAAATCTTATATGTTAGACTTTTATAACTCATCTACATAATCATTTTTTAAAGTTTACAAAAATGTTTCTTCCTAAGGTGTTCAAAGTGATGCTACCTAATTAAAATAAATAGTAAAGCAATAGGATTCTCAACCTAAACTTCCCTTCATCCAAATGGAAAACAGATGATAACAAATAGAATGGGAATTATCTTCCATCTTTTCATAATGCATTTCCTCAGTCAACCAATTAACATTCTAATGCTACACTGCTAGTTCCTCTCACAGATCATCACTAACCTGCATAATTATTTAACTGGTCAAATCTTCAACGATAGAAAAACTAACCTTGCCTCAGGCTATTGGACTTTAACCTGTTAAAAAATGTTACGGAACTTTCTAGAACTACAGTGTAGAGATACCTTCCTGATAGCACTCAGTGCTCCTGGTCCCAGGTGTGCTGCAAAGTCACACACCTCTCACTGGAGATCCCAGTGTTGACAGCTTCTGGTCCCTGTCCCCAGTGTACTCCCCCATCTCCATAGTTTGCTTAGGTTTGTTAAGTTGTGAGAATACTACTCAGCAATAAGAAAAGATGAAATACAGCCATTTGTGACAACACGGATGGACCTTGAAACCATCGTTATTAAGCAAAATAAGTCAGACTGAGAAAATCAAGAAACATGTGATGTCACTTATAGGTGGAATATAAAACTGAAAGTAACAAAGAAATAAAAATTCATGACAACAGTTTAGTAGTTAACTGAAGGTAAGGGTGGGAGGAGGAGGGAGGGGGCATCAAATCTATGGTGATGGAAAGAAAACTGACTCTGGGTGGTGAGCACGTAATGCAACGTATAGACAATGTCATGTGGAGTTGTATGCCTGGAAACATTGTAATTTTTAGCAACCAATGTCACCCTAACAAATTTAACAATTAAAGAAAGAAAGCCCAATTTTATACACTCTGCTGAAAGAAACACCATGCTGGTTAGTGAGAGCAATAAATGGACTTACCCACCCTGGACTCCAACAGGGGACCCTTCAGCAACTATATACAGGTATGTGTCAGTTGGGGACCTCATTGGGGCATCTGGACAACCTCTTTTATGATGCTAGAGTTCAGAGATCATTTACTTGTAGACATGGATTGAAGAGTGGGGCCCACACTAGTCCTGGCATTGTTTGGGGTGCCTTACTCAACAGTGCTAGCCCTGGCTGCTTCCAGGTGACTGAAGGAAAACTTCAATTTTTCTAGAGAGGTGCTCCAATGTATAGTCCCATCTGAGTACTTGGCTGGATCTAAAGATCAAAGGTAATGAAGCTGTGCTTAAGTGATATAGCCAATGACCCCCAAAGCCTGTAAGAGAACTAGTTCTACATCTCAGCTCTGCTGATATTCAGGTCTGATTGTGCCAGTTATTGTTTCACAAAATGCAGAACATGAAAGAAATCAAAAGTCCACATTGTCAATCCAAAAAATTGATTCCTACCTATTACATTTCTAGTAAGCAGTCTTCTATTCTTGCTTAAATGTATCCAGTAATTGGAAACGTGCCACCTACTAATACAACACTTGCTCTCCAGAGAATGGATCAAAGAAGGTGCTATTAGAAATTTGTGTTCCCATGGCGCCTCAAAATCCTCTTTCTTAGGTTAAATGCCCTGTTTCCTTAGTGCTCTACAATATGCTTTTGAGACTGCTCAGCATTCTGACTTTTCTACTTTATCAGTACTCCTCTTAAAGTATTAGGAAGGTTGGTGCATTAAGACTTGAGTCTTTCATTTTCAAAGATAATTCTCAGGATTTTCTTATTATGCAGTTCTTATTACTTTATTAATTGCCATATGTGACTAAAAGTAAACTTTTGAATGCCTTAATGTCTCATTCCCCTAGTAGATTTTTGTTATTCTCTAGATGGAATACTTGTATTAATATTTCAGAAATATACCTTTGTGACAATGTTTATAAAGCAACTGTTGAAGAAACCACAATATAAGTGAGCTCTAGGTCTAAAGGAAAAGTTACTCATCATTACACAAGGGTTATGTAAACAATCAAATGAACAGAAAGTACCAATGACAGAGAATAGGGAAAAAATCATATTCACTTAATGTCCTGATTATGTCATGGAAAGGACGCTCAGTACTGGCACCCATGTAAACCACTTATAGAAGAAAATATATTTTAAAGTTAAAAAAAACCTGAATTTTGTCAAGTGCCTGAAATGCTTATAAAATAAGCACGTATGGTTTCTCTTAAGTCATTTTCTTTCTAGCAGCTGTGAATGAAATCCCAAAAGAGTTCACTCTATGCAAATATGCTTTCACACAGAAAGTGAACTCAATATAGCCACATTTCTCTCAGAAAGTTGAGTAAAAGTTGGTTGGGAAGTTACAGGCTCCCTTCTGCCTTTTCTCACTCTCGAGTCTTCCCTTGATCTAGCCTTAGGAAGGTAAAAAGTAAAGAACAGTTCACTGTGATAGTCCAACCAGCCTTTGACAACCAAAATGAGCTTAGATATTAACAGAAAGGTAAATATTCTGTACCAAGTTCTTCAGGTAAATTATAGTCTCCAAGATAATGTTGGATCCTACCCACTGGAAGTTTTGATAGGCTTACATCTCCTTTATGCACCAATTTGATCTAATAAAGAATTACTTTGTTTGAAGACATTAGTCATCATTAAATCACCTAGTTTCTACAGTTGCACATGAATTGCAGCAAAATGAGTACAATTATAATAGGCCCTTGACTCAGATTGCCTGGGTTCAGATCTGCTTCTCTGATATAATATCTATAACTTCAGACAAGTAACACGAAAGTATTAAGATCTATTTAATAGCAGTAATTTGTAATGCATGCTATAGTTCAGGAGATGCTTCCACATCTATCTTATTTATCCCCCTAGTAACTGTCTCAAGATAATAAGGCAATTTTTCTTTCTTCCATTCAACCTATATTTAATGAGAATTTACTTTGTGTCAGGATATATTGTATGTATTTAAAAAATGGACAAGGCCTGTGCATTCATAGAGATGTCCTTCTGTCAGGGACAAACAATAACATGTAAACAAAGTGATGCATAAAATAATCTCAGGTGACAGTTTTTACAAAGCCAATAACATTGAGGACCAAGTCATATTTATATAGGTGAACCAGTGACAACCTCCTGCAAAAAGGTGCTTTTTAACATTAGAATTTGACTGAAGAGATGACATCAACCAGCAGAAGATCAGCGTGGATGGAGGTTAAGGAAACTTTTCCGAGGAAATGCCCTAAGGAGGAAGGTCTGAAGTAGGCGTCAGACAGACAAGAGTCACCCAACATTATACATGTATAGTTTTTGTATATCAATTATACTATAATAAAGCTGTTTATAGAAAGTCAGCTAAAAGGTACTGAAGGCAGGGAGGGTGGAGATAGAGGGGGTCAGGGAGGGATCCAGGACCAGAATCCTTTGCAGGTGCAAGTTCATTATCAGTAAAAAGGCATCTCCAAGGTCACCCAAGAGCCAGGACTAGAATCTAGATATTCTAGCCCAAAATTTATTACTCTTTTCCTTTATAAGATATCTTCCTTGATAAACTAGACTGCTAGAAAGAATCCAGCAAAAAGACCTTATTTATTTTAGAGTATATTTGTAGAAAACATTTATATCTTCTGATAAAGAGAAAGTCATATTATCATCACCAGTCACTACTGAGGACGTTTAGTGTAGGCCACAGTTAGCAAAACACTATAGATTTTTAAATGATTTGTTCTACCAATAACATTGTGAAAATGATGTTTAGGTTGTTTTTATTTTATTTCTTATCATTAAATTTACTGGTGTGACATTGGTTAGTAAAATTACATAGGTTTCTACAGTACCTCATCTGTGTGTTGCATTGTGTGCTCACCACCCAGATCAGATCTCCTTCCATCACCATATATTTGACCTCATTCTTCTCCCCCACCTTCTCTCCCTTACCCTTTGGCAACCACTAAACTACTGTCTGTGTCCACAAGTTCTTGTTTGTTTGTTGCTTTCAGCTCATGGTGGTGAAGACATGGAAGCAACCCAAGTGTCTTTGATAAACGACTAGATAAAGAAGTTGTGGTACATTTACACCATGAAGTATTACTCAGTCATAGGAAAAGAGGAAATACCGCCATCTATGACAACATGGCTGGACCCTGAGATAATCATGTTAAGTGAAGTAAGCCAGACAGGAAAAAACCAAGAACCATATAACTTCACTCATATATGGGAAGTTCTTTTTAAAGTGATGGAACTTATACATAAACTATTTAGAAACTAACCAAAAGTAACACATCTAATAATAGAGACTAACACAGGAATGTAGGTCACTTTAAATTAGAAGATGGGAGAATATAAATATGTATTTATTTCATCAGACATCACCCAAGCACCTTATTCAAACTTTCCTGTTAAGTATTTGACAGCTTCTCAGCATAGAATTTCATGATTGTGACAAAGTTTGTTTTAGAAAATTACAAAGTGTAGCCAGTGTATGATTTACACATACGTTGAGAGGCATTCCTATTATTGCCAATTGGCTTATGTTGATCTCGGCTGACTTTAATCATGGGTGGGGGGAAGCTGGAATGACTTAGCAGGTTAAGAGCTCACTTTGCAGCCCTGGAGCCCAAGGATCAAATCCTGCCCTGACCCACACGGACCCACATGCTGAACTGGGGTGTGGCCCCCAGTTCAGTTCTTACCGGGGCCTATGCAGGAGGCTCCAGGCCCAGTTCCTGCCCTGCGCAGCCCCGCGCCCACCTGTGGAGTGAAACTATATGGAAAACTAATGCTGTCAACTGTGGAGACGGCTCTGGGCCCTCCCACTTCTCTCTGTCTCTCTGTCTCTCTCTGTCAAAAAACCATAAAAATAAATCTTTAAAATAATGGGTGGGCAAAGACTGTATTGTTCAAGCATGAACAAAAATGTTTAAAATGATTCGTATTGTGGAGGCTGTGTGGATCACGTTGTTTGAAGTGTGTGAATGTTACACAGGGGATGGAGGGTGGGCACAACAGTGAGGTTTGTTTTGTGGTAGGTAGAAAAACATAATACGGATCAACCACTAATAAGAATATTTGTCTATTTTCTTGTTGTCTTTTTTAGAATTAGACAAACTTATAAGACAAATATAATAATAGTCTACTCCTTTCACATTTTTGAAAGACGATGATGACAGTCATAGAATTGGGAGTCAGACTGCCAAGGTTCAAATTCTAGTTCTCCTATGTGATAGCGCATAACTTTGGGCAAATGACCAAACCTCCATATGCTTTGAGTTCAACATCTTTAATTTAAAATAATAATACGTAAACTTTATTATAGTACTTATGAGGATAAATAATATTTCGCATGTAAATGTATTGAACAGTGCCTGACACATAGCCATGGATTAACTCCAGAAATATTAGGTGTTATTATAACTATTATTGTTGTATAGTTCATGCAACTTAGCAATATAATATTCTATTTTCTAGTAACCAAAAGCCTGCCTCAAAATAATTGCCTATTGCTGCAGTGGATGTTATGGGAAGTGTGTCAACTTCTAGGTGAGTATCATTCCTTTTTCTTCCACTTAAACTTTTGTTCTCTAAATTCTCTCTTTCTTTCCTGTGCTATTCTAAAAGAGTAGGAAAGATAAAAGTTATTTACAGAAGTGTGACATTTGGTTATTAACTACCGGTATGCTTCCTAAACTTTTCCCATTGTCTACAATATAATGAAAGCATTTTCTTTTCTTTTTTTTTTTTTCTGACCGCCAAAGCTAGTAAAGTAGAAGTATGAGGAATTTTACTTTGGTCTGTTTTCAGTTGAACATAATTTTATTATGAACTGACTATGTGCTAGATACTACTTTGGCTTTAAATGTCAGAAATAAATTATTAGAGTCCCTATGCTTTTAAAACTTCAATGTTTTCTCCTTTCCTACTCATCTCATTTTTCTGTTGCTCTATTTTAGTCTATCCAAAAATTAAGAAAAAAGAAAAGGATCTCCTAAATCATCCCTGACAGAATTAGTTCCAAAGCCACCAGAACAATAGAAAAGAGGGCAATGATAGCTTAAACATGGCCTCCCTGGGAGAAAAATTCTTGGTTTCTCTTTAGAAGTAGGTGGAACTCTGCCTTTTAATGAAGGCAGAGTATATGCTGAATGTTGTTCTTACCCTCTGTATCATTTTTAATCCTTCCAATAATTAAGGTATTCTCATTATGCAAATTGAGGACATTGTAATCTACAGAGTCTAAGAGCCAGGGTCAAAAATCTTGCCCTTCTGATTCCCTACTTTTCCACGTTTCATCATCTTTGTTAGATGTCTATTCATATTTTTTCCTAGTGTCTTTGCCCTTGATGTAGTGGTTAATTCAAAGAGTTGATGAAAACTGAGATTAAACTCATAAAGAGTTTAGATTACAAAGCGCAATAAACTCCTAAAGGGGGTGATCATGTCTTAACCATGTTTTATTGCCACTTCCAACATACTAGTCAGATACATAAACACTTACATACCTACTGAATAACACAACTAGCGATCCAATAAGCAGGAAAGAGGAGCTGAAATGATGAGGAACTTACTTTTTGATAGCAAAGAGCCTATTATTTTTAAATATTTTAAAGCACTTTTATTAGATATTTTATACTGCCTAAAGGACACATAGGTTCAATGGGTTTGTGGGATTCTTACATAAATTTTTATTAAAAACTGACTTTTGATATTATAAGGGAGAGGGAGAAGAGGAAAGAAGAGGAGAGACACAGGGAGAGAGAGAATGAATCAAGTAGAATTGTATCATTGTTTCAAATACTTGTGATAACTTGAACTTTGTGGTGACTTTCTCAAAGTTAATTAGAAGAACATGTAACAAATAGTGAAGCAGAAGTCCTCAGCAAAACCAGCAAACACATACTGAATTTCCACATTATGAAATATCTGCTCCTTAAGTCAAAAAGCAGGAAATATAGAATTTGCCCAAGTAAATACATGCTTGGAGATGAAATGGGAAAACGCAGTGACAATCTGTCCTCAGATGAAAATTCACCCAATGACGACAAGTTTCTGTTTGCATGTCACTGGTTTTCAGCTAATCATAAAACACAACTTGAACAAAACCATCAGCATGCCTTGCCCCTTGCAAAGAGAAAAAGTGCTCTGCGAGTCTTGGGTTATAGGCTGGGCCTCAGACACTTCCAATCTGTTTGAATTCAACAGGCAAGAAACCTGAAGACCAACAGCTCTCCAAGGCCTTCCCAGAACTGCAGGCAGCTTGCAGTAAGTAAGAGCAACCCCTGACAAATAGAAACACAGCTCTCTATGGATAAATCCATGCTTTCGTTTAATGAAAAGTTACCAAGTGAGATGCTATTTCTAGGAATGGTCCAAATGATCCACTTTGGGGATAAAACACCAAAGGTCTGTAACAGACATTTTCTATCTAAAAATGGAAAACATTTGTAGGAGACGTTGGACTCTTGAGCTTCTCTCTCCAATGTGTCTGCGCCCATATTTTTAGCAAGGTACAGAAATTAGCAATTCAAGAACATGAATCAATTACACGGCTGCTTAAAAAGCAGGTACTAGCAAAAGCATAGAGTTCTCCCTTTGCCAAAACAGGAAAAGCTCTTATTTATCTTGAGCTATCTGTGAAGATGACATAGGCATGACACGGAGCCACTATTTTTAATTTAAATTCTTTGTAAACTTGGCTGGGGAAAAGAATAATTGCTGAGAGAAGAAGGCAAAGAATTTTAGCAGCAGATTTTAACTGAAATTTCATCATATTAAAAACAATAATCTAAGGTCTGAGAGTCTAGAGGCAGTGACCCTTGTCATACACAGACAGGACACCCATGTTCTTTCAACTAAAACGTTGGTTCAAATATCTCTTTTCTTACGTTTTAGTTCTGTAATACTAAAATCAAGTATTATGTGATGTGGATCATTGAGTGGAGGCTGAAAACTGGTCATGATCTTAGCCCCTACTTGGGTCAGAAGACTTGCTTTTGGTTCACGTGCCAGGCTCCCCCCTCGGACGATGACATGCGATCAAAAAATACCATGACAGGGACTACTGCTGCCAAGTGCCATCCAACAGAAAGCAGGGATCTTCCCCACAGGACAGGGCGTGTAGAGCCTTAGTAACGGTGTGTGACAAGTTTTAACTTCCCCGGTGCAGTCAGTTGGTTGTGAGCTACAGTTGACAGAAGGTGTGTTGTAAAGTGTGCTGTAAATCATGGATTAAGGACAGCGCATTAACAGAAATTTATGTCAAATAAGAACAGGAAAATGTGTCTCCATATCCACCTTGTTCACTAGACCTGTGACTTCTGGTTCTTCCCCAAAGTCAAAATGACAGTGAAAGGTAAACGGTGTGAATCAAATCAGGACATCGAGGCAGCCATGACAGCGCAACTGAAGACACTCACCGAAGAGGACTTCCAGAACCGCTTCAGAAAGCGGCAGGAACGATGGGGTGAGTGTGTTCCAGGTGAGGAGGAGGACTTTGAGGGGGATGAAGGGCCATGTGTCTTTTACAGTAATATATTTTTAACTTAAACCTTCACCATGTGTCTTTATCACACGTTGTAAATTAGGAGAAACACTGGCTTCTGGCCACTCTATCCCAAGGCAGGTTAAGTACAGCCCGGAACTGTAGCAGCTTTGCAAACAAGCCCAGGAATGGTGACCCGCAGGGGGTATGCGCATCCCCAGTTCTTCAGTACTTCGTGGGATTACTCTCTATAAAGAATATTTTTATTTACCCAGTGTGGAGCTCTTTGAAATTAAAGCCTCCATGGAGTGTATCTAAAACCATGATGAAATTTCATAGACTGATTTAAGAGCTTCTGTTCTCCAGAAAATAAACAGCCTGTGAACACAAACAGCAACAAAAATCACAGCTTTATCCTAAATCAAACACACACATCCTACCGGTTCTCTGACTTGCTGGAAACAAAGGGAGCGCAAAGGGGCCTGGATTGAGGAAGATTTTCTTTGTAGTCTGACAACAAAAGTATTTCCACTGATAACCAGGTTTAAGGGAATAGTGCTGCTGGGTAGCCAAGCTGGAGGTTAAATGGATCAGGATCAGAAAAAAATTTTTAAATGATTTTTGTTTTCTGTCTATTGGATCTTTTCCCTGAAAATGTGTGACTTAAAAACAAGAATATTGCAAATGTGCTAGTTTCAGGAACAGATAAACACGTGATAATTACAGGGTTGGAGACACACATACACACACACACAAACACACACGCAGCGAAATACATCATGCTCTAACTCCAACGTTTACCATTATTTCCTCCATCAAATCTATTATCAAGATTACGATTTTTACTCCTTTACAAAATAAGACTCCTGGAAATTATATAGATATATTCATATCTTGCTCAAACATTTCAGAAAATTAGCACTGTTCCTACCTTTTGAGGAAATAAGCAAGAGTGTAGATGTAGTAGATAATTTAAAATCTTGATTATGCGGTCGTCATTAAATAAAAATTATAACACTAAGAAGGCAATAGTATTTGAGCATATACTAAACATCAAATTAAATCACTAAACCAAAATGATCTTAAACAACCTGAGAGGAAACATGAGAAATCTGAACATTTATAAAGGTGGTTTATTCCACTTTTCTGTACAGTACAGTAGCATTTTATGAGACGCATTTCTAAGCCATTTCCCATCACCAGAGGCACTTGTGGCTGCAGCTTTTACCCCGAGAAAACTCGTGGATTGCAGTCCTAGCCTTACTCAAAAGTTTGCCGTTATTTAATACTGGCAATCATATGCATTCCTGTTACATTAGGATTAGAAACAGTTCTGTGTAAAAATAACTCCAAGGACAGTTTTTGTATTTTATTTTCATGTTGAAAACCCGTCAGATTTGCTTCTGACTCAAAGAGCATGTTTATGTAACATTAAATGAACACACAGAACTCAGATGCACTTTTTTTTCTCCAAGACAGGAATTAACAAAAGACAACACTATGAACTGTGACAAAGACTTCAGGCACAAAAGATGACTGACAAGCTTCCTGAGTGAATATGTTGATGAATATCAGACTATAGTTCACATGTCCACTTAAGGTTATAGGATCTGATAAATATCAGTCCACATATAAAGTATAGCAGGCCAGGGAACTGTATGAAATGTTTAGAAATATATATTCCTTCAAAATGAGGAGAAGATATTTTAAAACTCATTTCTTTGACAGGTTTGTTGTATTTTGTAGCACTTTACGATATATGTTTAAAACGAGAGGGGCGATCGGGGTTTTTGTGTGTTTAGTTTCTCTGTGGAAATGGCTTTCGCTCCCCTGTGTAAAATTGGATGTGTGTTATATAAATATTGGCTTCCCATTGTGGGTTATAATATCATATAGCTTTCATTGCAATCATCTATCCTGATGAATTATCTTGGGCAAGGCAGGTGTGCATAATTAGAGGCAGAGAATCAAATTAAAGATTAGACCAGTACTCCCTTTCTCTCCTGTGGGCTGCTACAGCAAAAATCAGTCTAAGGCAAACGCTCACTTACGGAGGAAGTCGGATCTTGGCTCATCCCGCAAACGACAATATGGCCTAAGCATGACATTGCACGGTTAAGCAAGGAGCAAGGGAAACCCTGTATGTTTACATACCCCAGTTCAGAAGAAACCTCTGCTTCGGTATTTGAAGAAAAAAGGCAGGCATATTAAAATAAAAAACCTGCCACTTGCATTTGTGTGGCACTTTCTCCTTGGGTGTGTCCCTCTCACAGAGACTTCTTAGGGGTATTTCATGTGATCAAATAGGGACCAATGGAGGTCAAATCCAACACAGGCATCTACTGCTTAATATCAGTAAACTGCTGATAAAAATTAAACATTCTTCAAGAAAACACTAACTTGAACTTATGTGCATTGTATTAAAGAAGGACATTATACTGCAAATTTATATTGTGTTGTATGACTACCCCAAACCTCTAATTTCCTAAAATGTAACCAAAAACAAAGAAAACTGCCTGTAAAGGAACCAAGTTATTAGGTAAAATGATCACTTTCAGATCACCAGACAAAATTGGTAAAAACAAAAAAACAAACAAACAAAACAGGGTTTTTGTTTTTGTTTTATGTAGTAACACGCAGAGTTTGCATGTTCTACATTTATAATTCATCGTGGCAGAAAAATACTCAGTCAAAAAATGTGGTAGAAAAAGATGAAGAAATTTCTACAACAAAACACAAAACAATCTACTTATCTAATTCTTTTGCTTCATGAATGTTAGAAACCTAATCAAGCAGCAGAAATTGAAGCAGATTTTTTTCTTCCATTCATCCCCATTGTTGCATGTATCACTTCCTTTTTCTTTCTTTGCTTGAATGTCTTTCTGTGATTTTACTAGTCTGTTTATTTATCCTCTAGTTCATAGACACAAAAAAGTTTCCTTTTTTTTTACCATAATAAATAGAGTGATAAACATTTTGTGTACGCCCTTTTGTGCTTTTGCACATTTTTGAGTAAATACCAGGAATGGAATTGTTGGATCATAAGGTAGGTATATGTTTAATTTTATTAGAAACAGCAAATGATTTTCCACAGAGGTTGTACACTCCCCCAGGCAATGTGTAAGAGTACCATCCTCTCCAACATTTGATTTGTTCTTCTTCTCAATATTAGCCATTATAGTGAGTGAATAGAGAGAGCTTACTCTGGTTTAATATTCATTTTCCTGAGGAGTGATGATATTGAGAATATTGCCATGTGTTTGTTACATATTTGTATATTCTCTTTTATGGAGTGCTTGTGCAAGCGTTTTGCTCTTTTTTTTATTGACATTGTCCTTTTTGTTATTAACTTAAAAGAGTTTTTTGTATAATGTAAATAGTATGCCTTTGATGAATACATGTACTACTGAGACTCTAATTACCCAGTCTGTAGCGTGCTTTCTTACTGTGTGTTCTGATGAGTTAAAGTTGTTTTTGTTTTTAATTTTGATGCTATACACGCAGTTTAATGATTTTTGCATTCCCTCTAAGAATCTGAAGGCACGTTTCACATTGCAATGAGATTTTCCTATACGTTCTTCTATGAACTTTCTAAATTTAGCTCCTTATCAGGGTCTATAATCTATCTTGAGTTAAGTTTTTGTATGGTCATTTTGTATATGAGGTATAAGTTGTGAATCAACTTTTTCCATACAGGTATTCAATTGGTCCAAGCCATTTGTTTAAAAGATTTCTTTCCCCACTGAATTATACTGGTGGCTTTGTAAAAAATATTAATGATTTTTATACGTGTAAGTCTACACTCTGGGTGCTCTACACTCCACCTTTTGTTCACCTATCCTCAACCTCATTATTGTGTCCGTACCCCTTCTCTTTCGACCCAACTCTTGACTTGTTTCTGTACTCTACCTCTTGCGACTTATCCACAACCTCACTGATAATCCTTAAACAATATTTGAAGAGTTTCCTGCACTTGGCCCTAATTCATTCCTCAAAGACACAGCTAGATCTCTCTTGATGGATAGCACTCCATTGTCTTCTAGCTTGCATTGTTTGATGAAAATTCAATGGCTACTCTTATTGCTATTTTCCTGTATAGAATAAGTAACCACTAATCCTGAATAATGTTAGAATCTACTCTTTTATAGTAAGTATACTCACTTTGATAATGATGTCCTTAGAAGTGGATTTCTGAATATTTATTCTGTTTGTGATTTGTGGTGCATAGATTTGTGGATTAAAGTTTTCAGCTAACTGAATAGGTTTTAACAACTATTTTTTCAATGTGTATTTGCACCCCTTCTTGTCTTTCTAGGATTCTAATTACTCATACATTAGAATGCTTGATGCTGCCCCATATATCACTGATCAATTTGTGGGTAGTCTTTTTTTCTCTCTTTTTTTCTCATTTTGTACATTTAAGTGATTTATTTTGACACTAATCCTGCCTTCTATAGTGGTCATTCTCCTATCAAATCTTTCATAAGTTTTAGATTTCAGTGATTTTATATTTTCTAGATCTAGAATTTTTATGGCTATTTGTTTTATGGTTTCTACATTTCCATTTCCACACCTGTTCAATCACTTTTCTATATTTGTCTGTAGTACTTTCAGCACATTGATTATACTTACTGTGAAACTGTCTGCTACATTTAATATCCAAGTCACCTCTGAGTTGGTTTCTGTTACATAAATTTTACTTAACTCTATGTTCCATATCCTTGCTTCTCCATATAATTTATATCCTTTTATTGTCATAATGGATATGGTATAGATAAGAACGATGATGATCAGATGTTATTACATATTTTTCCTAGAGAATAGAGGCTCCTATGTCTCACAGCTAAGATGAAAAAGTATTAGAAAGAGTTGAATTAATCTGTGATTTTACTTTAAGATGTGTGGACACAGAGGTACAGGTATGGTAACCCAAACCTAAAACCAGCAGCTGTAGTTGAGAACCCACTGCTGGGTCTTCTCAGAGATTATTTCACTTAAAATGTGTTTGAGAGGAAGCTGGGATGGCTCAGCAGGTTAAGCCCTCACTTTGCAGCCCCCAGGACCGAGGATCGAATCCTGACCCTAGCCCGTGTGTACCCATATGCTAAACTGGGGTGTTCTTCCCATGTGGGAGGCCCCCAGTTTGGTTCTCACCCCCCACTCTTCAGTTTGACCCCCGGCTCAAGGGGGCATGCCTCCCATGCGAGAGGCCCCCAGCCCAGTTCCCGCCCTGTGAGGCCCCCACCCACCACCTGTGTGGAATGAAAACATGTTGAAAACTGATGACATACAACTGTGAAGACCGCTTTGGGCCCTCCCCCTTCTCTCTGTCTCTCTGTCTCTGTCAAAAACAATAAAATAAATCTTTTTTAAAAAGTTTTTGAGCCTGGAACCAAGAGGGTGTTGTTTCTGTATTCACAAATCCGATAAATCGTGAACACTTGAGACAGCAGGGGCTCCCTCTGCTTTTCAGTACCACGTTCAGGCCTTTTTATTTTATATAATTAGGGGGTTGTTGATATTATATTGACATAAAGGATGATCGATAAATCTAACAAATTGTTGCTGCATTTGGATCTTCCAGACATGAATGTGTACCACTTGACCCTGCTTTTAATGATACGGTAATTAGTCCTTCTTCATTCAAGACCTTCCCGTACCCTGTGTCAGCACCCAGAACTGACACAGCACAGAGCTCAGCAAGGAGAGGCTCATTTCTGAGAAATTGGGGTTCATAAAAGGGGGCACGTTAAGAGCAACTCATCTGTGAACTTCGGGCAAAAAGGGAAGCAGAGAAGTAGTTCAATGAACAGTAAGAAAACCAATAAAAGTAGGGAAACATAGTCAAAGGAGCACATTTTGAAATAGAGAATGAATTCTAACATATTTGCACATTGCTGGTCATGGCACCATAGAGAAGGAATACATGGTAATTGAAGAGACAGGATAATTTTGATAGAAGAAAGCTCTAGAGTATGACAGAGATGAGAGTTACATCACAGGTAAATGGCTGGAACTTCAATAGGAGAGGGATCACGCCTTCCATTAGAAAATGAGGGTAGATGGTAATATAATTATATATTTATAAGTAACTTTGTATCTCTAGATTCCATTTATTTTGTTAGTGAAGTGTTGCATTAGCCAAGAGTGATGAAAAAAAACAAGAATGTGTTTTTGTCTGAGAAGGTTTAAAAGTCACACTGGAAAATAAGAAAGCAAATATATTAAGGAAGAATGAGGTCAGTAGAAAGGGTAAATAATAATTTCCAAAAATTCTCTCCTCTATAAAAGCAATGAGAACATTGGTAAAACAGTCAAAATAATCATTTTATGAACTCCGGAAATTAAACAAACGCTCACAACAGCAGAAAGTGATTATTCAAGAAAAACAGCTACACGTCGATAAGACCAGAGAGCTTGGTGGTGTATGAATGACCCTCATCTCATCCAAACCTCTCTGGCCCTTGGTAGCCTTGAAAACCAACAGCCCTACACTCATTATGAAAGCCAGCATTTTAGTAGCCTCTGAAGAGAAATTTAGAATGCCTCCAAGACCCAGTTCCCAAGTAATTTCCATTATTTGATGTGCTTGGGAGTGCCCTAAAAAAAAACCAAAAAACTATTTGCAAAATCTATGTTTATTTGACCAGAAGCAGAAACCACCTAGTTACAGCAAGTTCACCAGCTCACTTCAAATAGACTTTTTTTTTTGGCGGGGGGGGGGGGGGGGGGGGGGGGGGGGGGGGGAGGGTAAAAAACAGTGCAATTATTTAGTACCACTAATGTCTAAGGTGGTGATAACAGCTAGGTCAAGCAATAAGCTGACTTAAAAACATAAAGGAAAACCTGGGAAAGCAGTGTAAGACAGCTTTGAGAGCTATTATAGAATATATTCCTGAGACTCGAGAAGGGTGTGAAAATGTATAGATGTGTGTCCAGACCCAGGGTTGGATAAGTGCCCAGAAAAAACCTACATGTGTACTTATGCCTGACCTAGACGCTCTATACAAACAGGAAATGAAGGCTAACATGGAGTTGTAAAAATGTCTGCCATGGCACGGAAGATGTACCCAGCACGCATACAGAGCTCCTTGACAAAGTTTAGAAAATGTACTGGTTCCAGACACTTAAGGGAATCTCTATCTGATTATTAGATGATCACTAAGATAATCAAGCAAAAATTTCAGTGGCCTCACGTGACAATAAATGTCAACTTGACAAAAATCATGCAGGAAAGTCACTAAATAAATCATTTCATCAAACCTTCTCAGTGAAATCACCAGATAAGCAAATGTTCATAATCTGCGTCAATATGTCATGTACATATATTGATTTAATTTGCAGTTCTGTGTATTCTAATGGTAAAAATACATGGAGACATATTATACGACATGGGAAAAGCAACTACAAGAAAAGCGCTATGCTCCAGAAAAGACAGATGAGGTGGTGGTAGGAGGTAAGACCATAGTGGTAAATATGGACCAGACTATCAAAAGCCTTGGATGTAATGTGAAGATAATTGTCTCAGGAAGATCTGAGACACTGGAATGATAAATGAAGGTGCTGGATGTCTTCATTCACACCCTCTAGATCCACTTCGTATCTTTCTACTCTCCCTTCTTCTCATGGAGGTTGACCTGCATGACCTGTATTGATAGGCTCCCTTGTTGTATGGCTTGTGGCTGGATTTCACTGAATGGTAGCAGTGGTACCAGGAGGAAGGATGGAAGATATGTTGGAGTACTCAGATTCCATCCCTGGGAGGAGATGGGGTAATGCTGGGCAGGCTACATCTTTTCATCAACTCTCAATCAAAAGTCCTAGTGTCTCTTCCCACAGGAACCTCACTTCTGGATTTAGTACCGTTCCCCCTTTGTTTATTCTGGCCTATGGAAGGCGATTGCAGCCTGTGGTTACTAATGTAAATATAGCTTTTCTACCTGCTCATATCTCTGTAAATTGTCCTCTAAATTCTTCCCAAATCACCGGATTGAAGTCTGCATCTGTTTCCTGCCTAGATCTGAATAAAAATGGGGGAACTAAATTGACACATACTATTGCATAGTATCACCATGGACAGCAAACAGGCTGAACTAAAAACATGCGGGCAAGGCAGACATGACCTTCTATCTGCATGAATAGCACCCAAACTCGGTGAGCAAATTCACCTCCAGATGGAGAAAAACTTGCCCCTTCTTCATGGTAGGTGACAGGCTATACCAGGATACACAGCCCCACGAGCTAAGCACAGGCTGGTTGTTTTCAACACCCAAACTTTCAAATGTGTGAGATTTATGATTTTGTGACAGGTGATACCATTCACTAAGGAAGAAAATAAAGAAGAGGAAAACCTTGTGTGGTCACATTTGCTTAGCTCAGTTCCAAGGTACTACATCAAATACACTTCTATGGCCACCGAAGGAAGAGAAAAATAAGAAAAGATCATTATCTGACAGCCCCTGGAGGTGGCAGCTTCAGACATTCAAGAGCTGCTCCACCTGTAACGCTGCAGAGATTAGATAAGATAAGGTGACTGGGCACCTCCTTCTTTTATCAATTCAGAAATCGCTGGGAACCTTTTCAAAATGTTTTCTCCTGACCCCGAGGGAAATCTTGTCTTCATTGGTTTAAAAAGTGACAAGGCATGTTCTCATAAAAATCAAAAATAACTTTCCTTTCAAAATCTCAAAGAAATGGGAAAAAATGATCAGAACTTGCAAAGGAAAATCTTGAGAGCAGATTACCCTGTCACAACTCAGAAACAAGCAGAATTGCAAAGATCCGTTGGAAAGGATCATGGCCAACACCTTCTTTTTACCGGGGGATCTCGGCTCTCTCATACCAAAATTAGGGCAGATCGCTTAAGAGCCCACATCTAAGTCAGCAATTGTGGCATCCACAGCAAAGACCTATCAGATTATACTCTCAAACCACTGGAATTCAATATATTTAATTGTACTACTTTTATTTGTGTTTGTTATTTAAGGTATTCATATTTATCTTAGTTGGAGCTGACAAAATGATGAGTTGTCGACAAGCTTTAATACTTCGTGTATGTTAAACAGACGCTTGAACTAATTGTAGTGTCAGTAGAAATTAGATGACAATCCCTTTTTCTTAAGGGCTAAAGCTTTTTACAATGAGAGTGCATTGTATCAAGCGATGTTAACTTTTGAAAATCTTAGGAAATCATTTCACACCTAAGAGGGTTTCTTTTTTTAAATTTTTTAATGGTTGGCAATATCTTTATTTAAAAAAAAAAACACCATTTGATATAGAACATTTTGTAAAATTAAGGTCTACAACATGTAAACTTCATACATTTACACATTGTAATATGATTGCCATTGGAGCTATAATTAGCACCTCTATTACATCACATACTTATCATCTCCTTTTGTGGTGGTAATAATGAAGATCTTGTCTCTTAGCAAGTTTGATGTTTATAATACAATATTGTTGTCCAGATTTCTTATACCATGCATTAGATTTCCAGGAGTTTGTCAACTAGTTGCAGGTCACATGAAAGTAAAAATATTCTTCACTCTACCTACATTTCTTCAATGTGAGTAAGTCAACCCAGGAAATGTGCGTTGGTCAAACTTGCAATGTAACATCAAATACTGGGCTGCTTATTTCCAAAGAGTCTAAATAAGTATAGTCCATAAACAATCTTCATATTTCAGACCTTTGTGCCTTTTTATTAAAATAGCTCACAGCAACTACCTGTTGCTGCCAGAATATTAAAAGAAGAGTTTTATGATTCACTTCTCTTAAGGACTAACTAACGATACTCGTGACAAATTCATGTTCTAGAATTTTCAGAGTTTTGCAAGTTGTCTGGCCTTTTAAGTGTGTAAGGTTGACTAATAGTAAGCCACAGAACAAAACATACCCATAATTTAAAGGTGGGATTTTACAATTTCACTGAACATGAATATTCCATTACAAATATGTTTAGATCTGCTCTCATCATGACTAGGAATTATTTCTTGGAAAAGTTTGGTAAAATTTAGTGTAAAACTCCATTATATTTTCATTGCAGAGTCATTATTTATCCAGGTGGAGCACTGCAAAATTCTGAAACTTTATCCTTCAAGAAAATTGGGGGTGGAAATTTAAAGGTGTGCTACTATCGTTTCCTATCAGTATTTCAAACTCTAAATGGACAATTACAATTTTGACCAGATAATTAAATTTCAGTTTCATTTTTCTTTAATGGAAATTTTATTAACTGGCATCACAGTCTCCAAATTTATTCCACAAAATAACCCAATATCTTTTCTCAACTAATTTAAAATTCTAGCTAGACAGAAATGCATTAGGATACAATTGGGTTCTAGAAAATTGGTGTTTTCATTACGGTTTTTTTGTTTGTTTGTTTTACCTAAATATCAGACATTTGAACCACATAATTAATATTTAAAATGTGAGAAGAATTGAGTCTTTGGAGTTCAACTATTTTTAGGTATATAATTTGTATAATGTGCTTTGCCTAACTCATTAGGAATCATTTTTTAATGCATTTGCAACCTGGCTGAGTACAAGTATGAGCACCTGAAACTTCCTCGTAGCAAGAGAAAAATGCATTTTTCTATACTTCACTAGCACGCTAAACACTATCCCCACAGAACTGCCAAAATTCTTGAAGATGTTAATTTGCGACAGGGAGATGCTTTAGCAGAAGTTCTGTGATGTCACACAAAGACCCCATGTCTCAGGCCCCGAGGCATTTAACTTATTTGTCACTCATTCAACTAACATTTATTATTATTATTTCCTTCCCTGTGCCCAGCATTGCATTGGACACTGGAGGGGAGAGTGATCACAACCAGTACTAAGGTGAGTAAAGGAGAACACAAGGAAGTGGATATAAGAAAGAGAGTGAGGCTGCACTCCAGGGGAATCCAATAAAAGTAAAGAGAAATGCCCTCCCATTCTACTCCCTCCTCACTTCCACACCCAATGGGAGCCCAATGAAGTCATCAAAAACCTCAGCAGAACATGGTACACGGTATGTTATCTTTTATATGTAAGAAGGGTGTATATAAGAATACATACAATGCATATATTTGTTTGTGTTTGCCTAAAGAAACACTGAAAGTATAATTAAATCCTAGAATTAGAAAAACGGTTTTCTCTACTGGGAAATGAAAACATGATAGGAAGAGGAGTTCTCTAACGAGTACTTTTCAAATTGTTTTGACTTTTGGGTCGTGGACTTACAAGGGCTGTCTGAAAGTATCCAGCCATGTAAACATTCTCATTATATTGACAATGGCTGCATTTTTTTCTGGACAGTCCTCGTATATCATTAAAAACACTAGTCATTTGTTAGAATACATACATAAAGGAAAACATGTTGGAATCCTGATAAAATGACAAGTGTGCTAATGGTTACTTAGAAATAAAATCTATATTATAAATATAATTCAATAACTACCCCATAACTGTTCACCTTCTGGGTGATGATATCAGGGATACAATAATAACCACTATATATTCAGCACCATCTCTACGCAAGCTACACAGTGATATTTTACTGAAGTCAGGCAGCAAGTTTAAAATGTTTGTATGAACTCCTTTCTTTGCAGCTGAGGAAACCAAGTGGAAAGAATGTATGGGTCCCCAAAGGCTCACTCAGGCTTGCCTGAGCCGCTGGAAACATGGGCTGCCATTCTCCAAATAGAAGGAACTGAGGCCAGAAAAATATTCTAACACAAGCAGTGACTTTCTTCAACTGAAGAACATCCCCGAGGGCCCTGAGGTTCTCTCCTCGATGACACTTGTAAACAGCAGGCCCCGATTATAGATGAGGTTAAACCACTCTCTCCCATTTCACACTGCTTGTCCTAAGCAACCCATTAGTTACCACTTGGTAAAACCAGAAATCATTCATGGTGTTTCATGTTTCAAAGCCTGTGGTTATTCTATAATCTCAGGCTATTACTCATTTCGAAGAGAAATAAATCCCCCAAAAAAGATTATTAAACAGTAAATTTGAAATCATAGGGCAGAGCAGCCAATAGCAACTACAATGGGTATTATTTGCAAGTAACTGAAACAGAAATGGATTCCATGAAAACAGAGCCTTTATCTCATAAATTCTGGATCTCGGTTGGGAGGCTGATCATCCCCAAAGGGCTCACAGAAGCCACACGCTGAGAATGCCGCATTTAATGAAGGTTCTGATCCATTAAGATGAGCCCTCGAGGAAGTCGAACTGTATGGTGCAAGTGCTACAGAACAGTAATGATCATTTGAGTCATAAACATGACGCTTCGTTCGGGGAAGAGTCAGGGAAATACAGGAAATGTCTTGAAAATGTGCACGTGGCGTTGTGGGCAAGGGAGGAGCAGGACTTCTGTTACACTAGGGCCGCATTTGCTCACCCTGGCTCAGCGCTCCCGGCGTCTGAGGAACTCGAAACGTTCACACACTTGGGGCCAATCTTAGAAAAATTCGTGTACGTCGGGGGTGTCCAGCCTGTGGCTTCTCTGGGCCACACTGGAAGATGAATTGTCTTGGGCCATGCATAAAACACACTAACTCTAACAACAGCTGATAAGCTAAAAAATAAATCCAAAAAATGGCAAAAATAAAAGTCACAAAAACATCTCATATCGTCTTTTAAAAGCTTACGAATTTGTGTTTGGGCTGCACTCAAAGCCTTCCTGGGCAGCATGAGGCCAGTGGGCCTCAGGTTGGACAAGTTTGATTTAAATGGATTGGGGTAGGATTTGGGCTTTTGAACGTTTTCTAACTTGAAACCAGAGTTGATAGCCAACGCACTAGAAAGAAAAGAGGGACCAACAACTAATAGCAAAGGGGAGGCGGATTTCGCTGATCCCATGATTCACAACAAATGTAACAGTGATTTTGAGTCTCTAAGAAAGCACAGGATAATCGTGTCGACATGTCATAGTCTTTCATAGTCCTTAGTCACAAAGAACTTATCACCTAGGAAGAAAATGTATTCACATAGAACTAGAGAAGTGACACTATCACACAACATTATTATTCACCAAGAATATCTGTTACTATGAAAAATCTATTTCACGCTTATCTACATTGGTAAATCACAAAATTGGGCTGGAAATTGGTTAAAAATGAGAGTGATCCCAAGAAAACTAAAAGGTGTTTGATGCCGATAATCGGAAGCAGCATTTGCCCAGATGTTAACATAATTTAATTCTAGCTCATAATCATAATCAGTGTTATTTCACTTCTTGGAGATTGGATGCTCATTTCTTTCATGCTGTTTTTGTCCTGTTAAATGCCAAAATACTTTTCAGGTAAAGTTCCACAATGAATACTACTGCAAACACTACTCTTTAGTACTTAGCCCAAACTAAGTAGCAGTTAGGATGTATGTCATAAAATATCAGAGCAAAAAAACAGACTTTTCACACTTGCTATAATGACTGAACCCTAACACCTTAGCAACCAGTCAACAAATGAAAGATTTACCCACACAGTAGCTTTTATACTTACCACAGAGCAAATCAAATGATTGGAAAAGGGAGATAAATATAAGGTTTGGTGAGTCTCATAATCATTATACTGTAACAATTATCTCATTCATAAGAATTTATATTTATAGTCAACAATATAATAAAATACCTTACTATTTATTATAGCTAGAGTGTAATAAATGAACCATGAAACATTTTCTTATTCATACAATTCTGTATTCATATTTGATGGCATCATTTGAAGGTCACTGCAATGTACTAACTGTAAAGTCCTTTTTAAATTTAAACCTGGGGAAATGTAATTTTGTAAAATGGTCAGTATGGAGAAACAAAGAACTACAACCACCACCAAAAAAAAGAAGAATGGATTAAGCGACAAATACAAAACATGGAAAAAGAATAAATATTGGGACAACAGGTAAAACTGTCGCTTTTTTCCTTTCTTTTTTTTCTGATAATCACAGCTAAAAGACTATGAAAATCATACCAAGCCTAACAGAGAAGCCATTTTTTCCCCTTGCTTATTTTCCCACTATGGAAGGGTAGGTAATGATTTTGAGTTTTCTGAGTATTTCAGTTTTTTGCAAAGCATAAAATAACAACAAACAGCACCATGAAAAGACAACGGCGTACTGGTTAAAGAATGAGACTCTGATCTCCTACTTACTAGCTGTGTGACTTCTGAGAAGTTACTGAATCTTTCAGAAGCTCCGTTTACCTAGCTTCCAAAATGAGGTTGAGTAGAATCCCTCACTTATAGAGGTATTGTGAGCCTTAGCTAAAGTAACACATAAAAAGCACTTGTAACATAGCAGAGCGCACATTGTGAGGTCGATGCATGTATGTTATTGGTGTCATTATTTTTAGAAATTATTATTATTATCACCCCAAAACATGTACTACAGTTATTTTCCCATCTGCCTCTCTTTCTTCAATATCTATTCACATAGCATTAAAGCAGGAACCTGTTTTATCAAAAACACATAAAGAAAACAATAGGTGACTACAAGTAAAAGACAATAAATACAGGCGACCTTGGGAAGAAGCCTGTAGGTTACATTCCCTTGGTCTTGTGTTAGAGAACTAGTGAGACCTGTGGGAAGGAACAAATAGTATGCACATAACATTTTCAATACTATAAATTCTGGAATGATTGAAAAATCTGTAATTGAGAAAAAGACAACTGAAATAAATGCAAAAGTCTCAGAACTCTGAGCCCAAAAATGACAAAATAGAATTCTGCTGGGAAGGATGCAAACTAATATCTCCAGGGATGCATAAATAGTAATAGATGCTCAATGAGCAGCGAAGATAGAAAACATTATTACTGACTGATTTCTGAGAGTGTTAATGGGAATCAAATTAAATGTGAATTTATATGGCAACATAAGAGCGACAAAGGATGAAGTGAAATGCTAATGATTTAACAACAGCCAAGTGCTTGCCTCGGTTGAAACAACTGATAGAATCCATGATGATGTGATTATGTACAGGCAACTTTGTTTTCTGAGGGCAACAGCCACAGAAAAAGAATCTCTTAAGTAGAATTCTTTTAGCTGGGGTGGTGAAAAAAACTGGCAAAAGGGCATGCCAAGAGAGCTCAGCAGTTGAGAGCTTGCCTTGCAATCATGAGGTCCAGGGTTCAGTTCCCAGCCCTGGCCCATGCAACCCATACGCTGAACTGTGGCACAACTAGTAACCACCAGGATGGCTCAGCAGCACAGGTTTCCCACCTCCCAGGCAGGAAGCCCCCATTCAGTCCCACCTTGAGTGGCCCCAAATCCACCTGCATGGGATGAAACCATGTCACAACTAATGATGTACAACTGTGGAGACTGCTCTGGGCCTCCCTCCATCTCATCTTTTCTAAAAAAAAAAAACAAAAAAAAACTGGCAAAAGCACAGTTCCAATTGACCAATAGTTTCACTGAGAGAACATCAAGAACTACTCTTGTTTGGCATATAAAAAGTATAGTGAAGAATCAAACAAGATAATTAGCAGAAAGAAAATTTGAGATAAGTTATCAAAGAAAGACTTCTTGACAAGATGTGTTATATGTCTAGTTTCTCAAGGAAATGAACATAAATTAATTCACTGAGCTTGTTTATAATTTGAATGAAATATTACTGGGAAAATGTTTGTACAGGCAAAAAAATTATTTTCCTAGGAAAGTAAAGTGTCTCTATTTTCTGAAGGTGAAGTATGTTATAGGATATACAAATAACCAAAACAAAAAGAAAATCCTATAAATCATCATCATTTAATTCACATGGAAGTTTTGATCATTATAACATCTGCCCTTGGAAGAAGAAAATATTTTCTTAAATAGTATTTAAAAGCTCTGTAAACAAATGAAAAAATTGTGAAATGCAACATATTAATAGCATACTCTTCTATTGATTAAATGACATAAATAAAATGAGTATTAAATGAGAAGACTTTATTGACATCCAGGGGAAGAAACAGGAGAAACCCTAGTCTCCATGTAGTGGCTGTCTCTTTTCATGTTTACTTAAATCACTAAAGGAAGACACTCTTATGTTTCCTCCCATTATTAGACAATTTCTACTATCCATAGAAGTCAGCTCTGGAAAGCCTTCACAAAAAAAGAACATAAATATAAATAATAAAATGTCAATAGTGTGTGTGTGTATATATATATATCTTTTATATATATATATATATATATATATATACACACACACACATATATATATCAATGATTACTTTACAGGTAAATGCATTTAATGTTCCAATTCAAAGACATAGGGTAGATGAATGGATAACAAACAAGACCCTTACCTATGCTGACTACAAGAGACCCGCCTCAGATCAAAAGGCACACACAGACAGTAAGTAAAAAGATGGAAAAAGATATTTCATGCAAATATACATGGGAAAAAAAAGCTGGGTACCAATATATATACAAAAAAATATAGACTTTAAAATAAAGGCTATAATAAGAAATAAAGTAAGACATTTCATAACAATAAAGGGGATCAATCCATCAAGAGGACAAAATATTATAAACATTTACGCACCCAACATATGAGTACTTTAGTATATAAACCAAGTATTAATAAATATAAGAAAGAAATTGACAGAAATTCAGTTATAGTAGTGGACTTTAACACCCCATTGACATTAATAGATAGATCTTCCAGAGAGAAAATCAGTAAGGAAACAATAGCTTTAAATGACACACTAGACCAGATGAATTTAATTGATATTTTAGAGCATTTTACCTCAAACCAACAGAATAAAGATTCTTAAGTGCATATGGAATGTTTGTCAAGACAGACCACATGTTAGATCACCAAATAAGTCTCAATAAATTTAAGGAGACTGAAATTATACCAAGCACCTTCTCTGACCACAATGGTATAAAACTAGTAATTTAAACCACTAAAAAAACTGAAAAACACATAAACACATGGAGGCTAAACAACATGCTATTAAACAATGAATAGTTTAACAAGGAGTTCAAGAAAGAAATCAAAAGATAACTTGAGACAAACAAAAACATAAAGACCCCAAATCTATGGCACACAGTGAAAGCAGTCCTAACAGGGAAATTCATAGCAATACAGGCCTACCTCCAGAAGCAAGAAAAAAATCACAAAGAAACAATCTAAGCTTACACTTAAAGAGACTAAAAAAAGAACAACAAACTAAGTGAGTAGAAGGAAGGAAATAATAAAGATCAGAGTATAAATAAATAAGAGTCTAATATATATATATATATATATATATATATATATATATATATATATTTAAATGACCAATGAAACAAAGAGCTGGTTCTGTGAAAAATTAATCAAAATTTATAAACTTTTAACCAGACTCATCAATAAAAAAATCAGAAATACCAGAGAAGTAACAACTGATGACATCACAGAAATACAAAGAATTATGAGAAAAC
>PVKE010005773.1:0-57396 GCA_004027555.1 Craseonycteris thonglongyai
AAACCATGTTGAAAACGGATGACATACAACTATGGAGACTGCTCTGGGCCCTCCCCCTTCTCTCTGTCTCTCTCTCAGAAACAACAAAATAAATATTAAAAACATCAACAACAAAAGAAGTAATATACCTATTTTTGAAGAAACTATAAAAATTAGTGTTCAAGAACATACAGGTGTTGTTAATATACGTACTCTCCTTATTCCCCAAATATGATGTACCTTTTTGAGAATTGTTCAAAGACATTTCTTTAATGTATCCACCACCAACTTTCTGGACAAGTTCTCCACCTTGCAACATCCTTCACAAGTGACTGCAGGTTTGCTACTGCTACCTGAAGCCTACATCCTATTATCAGCATTGTTTATATCCCCAGTGATGTCTAGTGGCAAAAGGAAAAGGAGAGGGGAGAGGAGGTTAACATCCTCATATCTTTCCACTCCCCATTTTCCCACCACTACGCTCTGCAGACACAGGATTCCTGGGCAACTGCTGATGCTCGCGCATTTTCTCATTTCATTTTTTTTCCACCTTCACTTCTTTGCTTTGCTATAACAAAATGCCACAAGGATTTAATTAAGGCTTTTCTCTGAACAGAAGAACTTCAGTTCAGTTCTTTGTGTGCCATAGGTATTCACTTTAAGTAAAAAATATAGAGAAGAGTTAAGTCACACAGGAGGCCTTTTTATTTTGTTTTGCATTTTTCTAGATTCCACATATAAGTGAGAACATATGGTATTTGTCTTTCTTAATATGACTTGTTTCTCTCAGCATAACTTCTAGTTCCATTCATGTTGCTGAAAATGGTAAAATTTTACTCTTTTTCTTTTTTAAGATTTATTTTATTGTTTTGGGAGAAGGTGAGAGAGAGAGAGCCAGAGAGACAGAGAAGGGGGAGGGCCCAGAGCAGTTTCCACAGTTGTACATTATCAGTTGTGACATAGTTTCACTCCACGCAGGTAGATGTGGGACTGCACTGGGCAGGACCTGAACTGGGGGCTTCCCACATGGGAGGTGAAAACCTTCACTGCCATCCTGGCTGTTACCAGTAGTGCTCCAGTTCAGTGTATGGGTTTGCATGGGCCAGGACCAGGATTCAATAGTCAGACCTCACAGTTGCAAGGCAAGTACTGACCCTGCTGAGCTATCCCTGCTGGCTTCCCCAAGATTTTATTTTATTTTATTTTATTTTTTATGACTGAGAAATACACCATTGTGTAAATTTACCACAATTTATTTTTTATCCCAACAAAATAAAAAATAGACTCCAACTAATGGAGAGAAGATGGGTAGATGGGTGGGAAGGGTAAAGGGACTGGAAAATGCAAATTGGTAGACACATACTGGTCATAGGAATGTGAGGTACAGTATGAAGAGTATGGGTACTAATGTCAAAAAAGGTATACATGGTGTCAGGTGGATATTAGACCCATCATAAATTATGTAGATAGCACTTCATAAATTGTATAGATGCCTACCCACTCTGTTGTATACCTAAAAATAATATAAATTAATGAGAGAAAGAGAGAGTCATGAAATGTAGAATACAGCACAGGGATTATAGTCAATGGTATTGTAACAGCTATGTACAGTATCAGATGGGAAATAGACCTGTTAGGGTTATCACTATATAAAGGCTGTAAATGTCCAAATGTTGTTTTCTCTTGTACACGTGAAACTAATAAACAAACAAACAAACAAACTCATATATTTTCTCTCTTTCTTTTAGAATGTTCTCTTTTCATCAGTGAAAGAAAGGTTAGTAAAAGGCGTTTGCAATTGTGTTCTCTCCAGAGTTGATCAGGAAGGAGAAAACCTCATTGGAAGCAACAGGTGGAGGCAGAAGCACTCATCTATCTTCTCCTGGGCCAGTTTTGATATATACACATGTCAAACTTAATATGTCCAAAAGGAAACTCTCTAAAAGAAAAAAAAAAAAAAAGGAATTCTTGATTGACTAAACTAAACTACAGTAGCTCTTAGCCCCATTTTCCCCATTCATTAAGTGGTATCATTATCCACCAATTGAAAATGAAAAGCAAATTATAGGTGTTAATCTTTCTTCCTCTTTTGAAAACAAAAGCTATAAGTAATATGCCTTTGAATGAGACAATAAAGAACGTAGGACTGGTAAGCATCTATAAAGACAGTAGCTATAGCAATATTCTTTTATCAAACAGCTGCCAAGGAAAATCGTATTTTTAGAATAATGTACTATGTTGGTTTCCTATTGCTACTATAACAAATTACCACCAACTTAGTATCTTAAAACAATGTAGACTCAGTGTCTTCCAGTTCTGAGATAAAAAGGCCAAAAAATAGGTCATACTTATCTAAAATGAAACAATTGACAGAGATACATTTTTTCTCTGCATTTTTTTCTGGAGGCTATAGCGGGGAATCTGTTTCCTTGCTGTTTTCCACCTCTAGAGGCTGCTTGCTTGCCTTGGCTTATGGCCCCTTCTTTCTTTTCAAAGCCAGCTATGTAGCCCCCTCAACTTTCTCTCCGACTCTGTTTTGGATGTCACATTACCTTCTCCCTCTTTTCCTTCTTGTCTCCCTTTTATAAGGACTCCTATGGTTACATTGGGCCCACCCAGATAATCCATCATAATCTCCTCATCACAAGACCCTTAAATTAATCACATTTGCAAAGTCCCTTTTCCATGTAAGCATGCTAACATATTCTCAGGCTCCAAAGATAATGACAAGGATATATTTTGAGGAGAAGCATTATACCATCTACCACACATAATTTAAAGCTGTACAAAAGCCACCTCTAAAAATAATAAATAAATAAATAAATAAGCAAAATATTTAGTAACTAGAAACAAAAAAGAAGTGGGGTGCCCGGGTAGCTCAGTGGTTGAACACTTCCCTCTCAATCATGAGGTCCAGGGTTTGATTCTCAACCCCTGCCCATGCAGACCCATATACTGAATAGCAGCGCAACTGGTAACCACTGGGATAGCAGAGAAAGTTCTCGCCAACCTTGTGGGAGGCCCCTGGTTCAGTTTCCACCTTGCACAGCCCCATATATCCTCCTTATGGAATGAAACCGTGTCGCAACTAATGGTGTACAACTATGGAGACTGCTCTGGGCCTTCCCCTCTTCTCTCTCTCTCTCTCTTACCTTTTCTCAAACAATAAAATCAATCTTTAAAATACATTTTCAAAAAAGGAAAAATCAGAAAATTCACACTTTGGTGAATTGTCTATGAAGAATCAGGAAGACTGAAAAAATTCACTTTTAAATATTAGTAAGTATATTACTTTTTACTGGATGTTTGCTTAGAAATACTCAGTTTTATAAATGTTTTATTTCTATACTAATGTATAATGTAGCTACTTTTATGGGAAGGTACAACAATGTGAATAATAAAAATAAACCCTTAACTGACTCCAAATTCCACAAAACTCTACTGAAAATAAAAGTTTAACAAACCCAATGAAAATAATTCAAGATAAAATAGATCTATATCCATAAATCCAAAAGTGAATGCAACAAACATAATTTATGAATAAATATTTAAGTTTTGGCAACATAGGGGCTTGAGAACACTAACTTCATTTCCAGTAAAATTTATCTAAGTGCTATTGAAACTCATGAGTTATATTGGGTGCTGGAAATATAATCCGTGGAGTGGACATTATTAATTGGTCTTACAGTCAATCTTTTTTTTGAAGCATTACAAATTAACTGGATCACTTTTAGGTGTTCATGTCTAAGCCTCTGTTCACCCCTAGAGACAGCAGCCGTGCTCCTGACACTAAGTTCCTGGTAACTGACATAAATCAAAAAACTCCAGGACTTTGTGTGGCTACAGTCTTTGAAGCAGCCAACCATGAAGAATAGCTAGGAGTTATTCTTGATTTTACTTGTCCCCTTCACCTCCTACAAGCTACCTCAAATGCAGCTTCTTTCCATTTCCATTTTTGCTGTCCTTGTGAAAAATCGTCATTATTCCTGACATGGATTAATAAAATAGCATCTCATTGGTCACCTTCCTTCCATATTTGACTTTATAAAATTCACTCTTTACATAGCACTCAGACTGAGTTTTAAAAAAAAAACAACAAAAAAAAACAAATCAAACACAAACCTATAAAGCTCCCAGAAAATAACACAGGAGTATATATCTAGATGACCTTGGGTTTCTAAATGATTTTTCACATAACAATACCAAAGGCATGACACATTGATAAGCTGGATTTTATTAAAATTAAACACTTCTGCTTTTCAAAAGACACTGTCAAGAAAATGATAAGACAAGTCACAGACTAAGAAAAGAAAATGTGCAAAAGACACAAGACATATCTGATAAGACTCTTATTGAAAATATACAAAGAATTCTTAAAATTCAACATTGAGGAAATGAAAAGCTCAATTGAAAAATGGGTGAAGACCTGAAGAGACACCTCATCAAAGATAGACAGATGGAAAAAATATATATGAAAAAATGTTAAACGTTATGTCATTAAGGAATTACAAAAACAACATGAGACCCCCACACACCCATTTGAATGGCCAAAATCCAAAACACTGACAACAAACACCAAATGCTGCTGAGGATGTAGAGAAATAGGACCTCTCATTTATTGCTGGTTATAATTCAAAAGTAGTACAGATTCTTTGAAATACAGTTTGACTGTTTCTTAAAAAACAAAACCTAAATCTTATAATACAATTCAGCAATTATGCTTCTTGGTATTTATCCAAATGAATTAAAAACATATTTGTATGTTCACACAAAAGCCATCACACAATTGTTTCTAGCAACTTTATTCATAATTGCTTAGAAGCAACTGAGATGCCCTTCAGGAGGTGAGGCGATAAATAGAGTGCTACAACCAGGAAATGGAATCTTATTTATTGCTAAAAAAGAAATGAGTTATAAAGCCACGAAAATCCATGGGAAAAGCATAAATGCATGTTACTAAGTGAAAGAGAGTAATCTGAAAAAGAAATACGCTGTATAATTCCAACTATATGAAATTCTGAAAAAGTAAAACTATGGAGATATTTAAAGGATCATCAGTTGTCAGGAGTTAGAGGGGAAACAGGGATGAACTGGTAGAGTGCAGAGAATGTCTAAGGCAGTGAAACTATTTTGTATGAAAATATAATGGTAAATACATGTCCTCATACAGTTGTCAAAAATCCATAGAATTTGCACCATGAAGAGTGAACCCTATCGTATGCTGTGGACTTTGGGTGATAACGATGTGTTAATGTAGGTTCACTGGTAGTAACAAGTGTACTGCTCTAGTGAGAGATATTGATAGTGGGAGGCTGTGCATGCTTGGGAGCAGGGGTTCTGTGGAAACTCTGTTCTTCCTATTCAATTCTGCAATGGATAGAAAACGGCTCCAAAAATGATTTAAAAATCAACAATAATTACTTTTTAATTGTAAAAAAAAAATCCTAAAAAATAAAATAAGGTAAAATAGTAAAATACAATAAAACATAAGATACAAACTAAGTGAAAATAAAATAAATAAAAATTTGAAAACTGAAATTGTAAAAACAACTGGAATCATGCTACCCTCTTTCTTAAACTTCTGTTTACCACTCACTCCTCAGCCCCCCAAAGACTTCCCTGTTGCACTGAGAATAAAATGTAAACCTTTTCTGGTTTGCAGGGCCCCAGAAGATTTAGCCCATCCTTCCTTCTTTCTTCCCTTCTTTCAAAGATTCCAGTCATACTACCTTTACTCTCTGGCTCAAGTGGTGGTCATGTGGATGTCTGTTTGGCCAATTTAAGAAAATATTGCCTTTATATTTTTATAAATGTAAATTCATTTTCATAGTTATAGTCCTCATAGACTTTTATATTTTACTTTCTCCTTGGCTTAGAAAAAAAAAAAAAAAAGAGACAACTCCTTCTTCTTTTTACACTTTTATCTTCTTCCTTCACTTACTTTTCCCCAGACATCTCCCTTTGTTTCTTCTGCTCTGAGGTGATAGTTCTCATTTCTGTTTCTCAGATATTTCTCAACAGTAACTTAAAATCCTGACAATTTACTTGTTTTAACATTTATTTATGTAATCCAGAGAAATTTATATTTATTGTTCTATGAAGGGTCAGTTGAGTAGCCCGGATTCCTTTTTAAGCTTTGTCTTGGGATTAGAGTGACCAACATATTTTCTCTGTTCCTTTTTTCCCCCATTGATATAATAAAAGCTGATTTACTACTTGTTAGACAAAATTGGTCAGTGGGGAAGAGACGAAAAAAAATGTGCCTGAGAATCCCAGGACTGTGAGAGAAAATATAAACAACCTAATTCAGTGTTTCTCAACATTTTCTTCATTATTGTTCCCCTAAGGAGTGCTTTTAGTCAATTTTTCCTATTTGCTTCTCCCCACTCTCATGAAATTTTAATACCACAGATATACCATATATGTTTTTATGCACTTTATGTATATCTCTGCATTATACAAAAGGAGAGTGAGTTTTTTTTATCCCTCAATAACCAATCAGATATCCCTTGGGGACAATATCACCCCCAATGAGAATGCATCAAGTCCTAATCCATTCTTCCTACAGTTGCTTTCTACAGTTCTACCACAGTGAACTAGATTATTCTCATAAAGACTCAAGGAACAAGATCCCGGAAATAAAAATACCTTGAAGAGAAGCTGATTAAATGGCCACCCTGGCCCTGGAGAAGGACCAAAAGCTCATCAGCCTGTGACTAAACTGTAAAGTGCCTCTGGATATGGCCAGACTGCCACAAAGGTTGTGCTATTGAAAACCGGGCTGAGCTTTGGGACACAAACTCAGTACTGTATTGAGCAGGAGCCAACACCTGGCTAAGACATCTCTTAAGAGCCATGTACAAACACAGACAAGCCATGAGCTCAGTGAGGACAGGGATGGTTTTGTTTTCTTCTCTACTCTGTTGAGACACCTAATGTGTGGGGCCCAGTGCAAAAGGAAAATATGGGATCCCTTGTTAAAACGTTATGAAGAATTTCCAGATGGTGATGACAGAGCACTAAATCAACTCTGTGATCTTAAGAACTATGGAGTGCTGGGCAACGGCACTTGAAGCTCTCATTGGCTCTGTGAATAGCGTCTAGAGTATGGTACGTCTGGGTTATTGTGGCACTTTAACAGAATTTAGTGACTGTATTATTGGGGTTCTCCCGATAAAGAAAAACCAATAGGATATATAGAAAAAAGATTAAGGAGGCTAAGTTCTGTGATGTGCTGACTGCAAGCTGAAGACTCAGGAAAGCAGTGCTGTATCTTCGGTTCAAACCCAAAGGCCCGTGAACCAGAAGTGCCAATGTCTGAGGGCAGAAGACGATGGATGTCCCAGCTCAGAAAGAGAGCACATTGTACCTTCCTTTCTTTGTCTTTTGGTTTTATTCAGACCCTCAACAGATGGGATGACACCCACCCTTATTGGCAAGGGCATCTTCTTTACTCAGTCTACCAATTCATATGCTAATATCTTCCAGAAACAAGACACTCCCAGACATGTTTTCACCAGCTATCTAGGCATCCCTTATCCCAGTCAAGTTGACAAATAAAATTAACCATCACAATAAATCAGAAACTATGGAGTAGAGCTGAGCCTAAGATAAGTCAGGCAAGGCACGTAGGGTACAAAATTTAGGAGGCACTTACTACGAGTTAGTACAAGAGCTGATCCCTCAGTGGCAGGGCTCTTGGAGTAATGCACAACCTCCAAAGGGCCCCATACATGGTTCAGTGTTTTGCTATTGCTTCCTTGGAATTCTTTATAATGTTTTTAACAAGTGCCCCACGTTTTCATTTTGTGCTGGACCCTACAAATTATATAGTAGGTCTTGCCTGAAAGTGAAAGCTTCTTTCCGTGTGAAACAACAAGGGAACAAAATTTAAGAGAAGCTCTTTCTGTCTTGTATGAGTTCTCAGGCTGTACTCTCAGCAAGATGAGATCAGTGCCTCCTGCACTTCTGTGCCACAGCTACCTCACTTGCCTCACTGAGCCTGGCCCTACAGTGAAAGACAAGTGTTCAATAACTGCCTTCAATGTCACAGAGAATTGGGAAAAGAGTGAGGTTTGTACTGTCACAGTTTTCAGCGTATCTTTGAAAAATTTGGTGGTGGTGGTGAACGAGTGACAAAAGCCTTAGAAGAAGATATTGCTACCTTCTACATACACTATATGTATACGAACATATAGATGCTTGGGAGATTAATCTGAAAAATTAAAAAGACATATTCTTCCCTTCATGTTAGTTATGCCACAAATCCTAGAATCTCCTGGGAATATCGTGAAGCAGAGGCTGCAGATGAAAACTGAAAGTCAAAAGTCACATCTATTCTGGGCCTTTTCATAGTTTAGTCACGACACTGAATACTTGCCTAAAGCCAGTCCCTAGTGCTAGGGCCACTTTCAGGCCCTGCCCAGGTTCCCAGACTTGTTACTCATCATTTTCACAGCAGAATCCTTACTGTAAGTCTTAATTTTCCAATCAAAGACAGGCTTAAAAAACAAAAATGATCTTCTCCCTTGTTTTCACTCTTAGTTCTAGGATTCTTAGGGTGAATATCTGTACCTAGAGAGTGACACCACTATAGTGTTAAGAGTATCTGTAAAAAGGGTAGCAGTACGGACTCTTTTAAAAAATCAATTCCATTAGTTTATATATTGTCCTGAAAGGATATACAGCTCTCTGAAACACTCACCTTTTAGAATTCTAAAAACAGTAGATTAGTAAATTGAATCACTTTGGTGATTTAACCTTTATTTTCACATTGAATACGTATCTTATTTACATTAATAGAAAGAGCAATCACAAATTTGTTTTAATTTTTTGTATTTTCTTACTTCTACATTGGAAGCTTTCATGTTTCATTCATGAGCAGAGCAGAGCATAGTATAGCCAAAGCACAGTTTTGGAATGAAAAGTTAGAAGAATACTTGTGGAAAAGTCAAGGCAAATGATAGTGTGATGGTTTTTGTTAGGATCATTTGGTTGTAGAAATGAAACTGCATGCTATCTCATGTAATGAGGGTTTATTACGGGAGATATACAGGGGCTGTTAGGAAAGTCTCCAGCCATGCAACTGTTCTCATTATATTGAGAGTGACAATGGCTGAATTTTTTTCAGACAGCCTATACACACACACACACACAAATACACATACCCACACGTATATATTTGAAAAAACTGAACAGTAAGTCCATACCTTTTTATAGAGGTTGGAACCAGAAGGTTCTTTAGAATTTTAAACATCTCCAGGGACCAGAGTCACGGGAATTAATGGATATTTATTCTAATTCCCTGCCATTAGAGCAACCCAGTTATGCTCTGTGAGTCAGCTTCTGTTTCTTAAATTCTTTCCCAACTGTTCCTTTACCCTCCATTCCAAGGGTCACAACTGGCAGACTAGGAAAGAATAATCCCAGAGACAATTATTTGTGCAGACAGCACATGAGTGTTGTTTGTTTGTTTTTCTTAGAAACTGAATTTGAATGTTGTCAAGGCAGTATTTGCATTCTCTATTTTGCCACAAGCTCTCCACAGCTGCCCCTTCAGTTGAGGGGTTAAAAGTGTTCTTTAGGAGGGGTCTGAGCAGAACAGATACATGATAGACTGGTCCGCTGTGCCCTGTCACTGTGCGAAGAGCTCCTACTGGAATTCATGCTAGTTCACACTTGGTTAGCCCCGTTGCATTTTTGTGCTTGTTTCTCTATATATGAAATGAGGATAATACTATTTACCCCAAATATACACTTATGGAATTAAACAAAAAATGGGAATGCTTGAGATTGAATGATAGACTCATACAAACTGGGTTCAAAATTGCCTCTGCCATATAATATTCTAGTCATCTTAATTTGATCTCTCTAAGTGTCTATTTCTTCTTCTATAAAATAGAGCTAATAATGTTTTTCTTGTGTGGTTATGTTGAGGATTAAATTATATATACATATATATGCCTATATGTATATATAATTTATATATACATATATATATAATTCATATGTACATATAGGTATATATACATATACATATATATATAATTTATATATGTAAATAAATACATATAATTTCATACAGTGACTTATAAACTGTGAAAACCAAGTAAATGTTAGCTGCTATTATTACCTAATGTGAAAATTGAACATAACAAAACGGGCAATCAGACCATTTAGAGTTCTATCCCTTGAAACTGTTCTTAACCATTTGAACAATAAGAATTTACCTTTCATCTTACTTCTTAGTAGAATACTTAGAACTTGCAACAGTTTTCTTAGTTTACTAGTGTTTTCTCTGATTACTCTCATTCCACCTGCCCTATACTGTCTCTACCCATACTTGCGTTTTTCCAATAATAAAACAAAAATCTCAATTTTTTACTATTTTTAAAGAGTCTGATATTCTCTCTGAGCACTCATATTTTAAAAGTATAATATCAAAAATTTTGGCAAAAATATTTAAAATACACATACTGTATTTAATTGTCATAACAAAAATGTTCTGAACATAGTTTGGGCCTTTATTCACAATACCAAGTTATTGCCATTTGGTATGCTGTGTTTTAAGAAGTTTCTACTTTAGGGATGCCAGGATACCTCAGCAGGGTGAGTGCTTGCTTAGTAACCACAAAGTCCAGGAATTCTGGCCCCAGCCCATGCAAACACATATGCTGAATAACAGTGCAACAGGTAACTGCTGAGATCGCAGCGAATGTTCTCACCTCCCACATGGAAGGCCCCCAGTTTGGTTCCCACCTTCCCGCAACCCCACATTCATCTGTGTGGAATGAAACCATGTCACCACTAATGGTGTACAACTATGGAGACTGCTCTGAGCTCTACTCCCTCCCCCTCCTCTCTCACCTTCTCTCAAACAGTAAAATAAAAATAAATCTTAAAAAAAAGAAGTTTCTACCTTATTACTTTAGAGTCACAAAGAACTCTTATAATACTACAGACATTATATCAACTTTTTCTAGTTCAAATTGGTATTTCCCTTTTTTATCTACTTTTTTGTTTGTACACTCTTAGTGCATTTAGTCTTATGTCCATTTAATATAGAAAGAATCTGATATTTTCCAAGAAATCTGACTTTCTTAATTACTTGCATGCTATGTCTATCTCATTTGCATCTTTAAGTGCCTGGGTTTTATGGTAGACCTTTTCTTAGTTACTTAGGTATGATATATATATGAAAACAGCCATAAATGCCTGTGTTTTTTCCATATTACATGTCTGAATACTTTCCATAAAGCATGTATGTGTGTGTATATACATAAAGGGTGTCGCAAAATTCATGCAAGATTTGAATTTTGAGTCATTTTTTATAAAGTTTTATTTATTTATTTTATTAATTTTTTGACAGAGAGAGAGAGAGAGAGAGATACAGAGATAAAGACAGAGAGAGAACTGAACTGGGGGAACTCCCCAGTTCAGCATATGGGTCTGCACGGGCCGGGGCTGGGATTCGATCCTCAGTCCCCGGCGCTACAAAGTGAGCGCTTAACCCACTGAGCCATCCCGGCTTCCCTAATTTTGAGTCATTTATGTGGTAAAGTGTTGCCAACGAAAATAAAAACAGCGTGACAACTGACAGTTCAGGGTTATTAAAACTGGAACGCTACACGGAAGAACAACATGTTTTCATTGTTGAGCAATAAAAATTTACAATTTTTAATTATAAACCTGTGTTTTCTATCAAAATTACTTCTTGCGTGAATTTTGGGACACCATGTATGTGTGTGTGTGTGTGTATCTGTGGGTTTTTTTGGTTTGTTTTATTATTTTCTTCTTTTGTACTTACTTTGAGCTAAAGCAGTGGGCAGACCTATCATTTTTCATAGAATACGGAAGGTTACTGTGTGTATGATACAATTTAAAGAGTATTGAAAAGCTTCCTATTAATATACCAAGTTTTATTCTTCAATATTTCTTCACATACCTACCAAAAGGCTAGGTATTATAACATTAAAAATTGTCTTAACACTTTTAGGTTTAATATGGCAAAAATAGTATATCACATGAAGCAATAGTAAAAGATTTAAATGATGAAGAACTGGGCATCCAGGTGTCTTTGATTTAAACATATAACAGTGTCTTTTTTACTTTTGTTCATGATGCCAAGTGAGAAATAAAAAACTGAACTGGAAAAAATGATCACTGGGTACCATTATAATGGAATGTTGAACATTACCTAAAGGAACCTTCTAGGGTTATCTGACTCTGTAATAATATGTGCCTTTCATCGTCTTTGACTACTTTTTAGTACCCTGCAGATAATTTATAGAGAAATGATGGTGATGTAAATGGTTCATAGAAATGTAAATGAATTTTGGATGATGAAGTTGAAATTAATTTTTAGCCCACTGAAGATGCCAATATTGTATCCAGTAGCAAATTTAAGCTTTTCTTTTTCTTTTTTTTTATGATTTATTTATTGTTTTTGACACAGAGAGAGAGAGATACAGTCAGAGACAGAGAGAAGGGGGAGGGCCCAGAACAGTCTCCATAGTTGCACATCATTGGTTTTTCCACATAGTATCATTCCACAGGTGGGCCGGGCTGCACAGGGCAGGAACTGGGCCGGGGTCTCGCCTCAGTGAGAACTGAACTGTGGGAACTCCCCCATTCAGCATAAGGGTCTGCATGGGTTGGGGCCGGGATTCGATCCTCGGTCCCCAGCGCTGCAAAGTGAGCGCTTAACCCACTGAGCCATCCCGGCTTCCCCTACGCTTTTCTTAATGTTCATTTATATACCTATTCTTTGATAAGCTTTTGAATTGTTCTTTTCATCTTATAAATTTCCTAAATTATAACTGAGATAAAAATTAGTTAAGTAAAATCTTTGGCATGTATCTCTTTTATATTTTATAAGAATCACAATTTGACTTTTAAAAAAGTTATTCTTTAATAATTTCACTTCACTCATCTAGAGTTGTTCCTTCTCTACTCTCTATTTCTACAATTTCCATTTATCTTTCAGCACTGAGATCAATGCACATTCTCCTAATGAACATTTCCCTGATCTAGCAGAATGCTTGGTGCGTGGTCTTTACCTAAAGATCACTGTGGGCTATGGGCACCCATGGTGAACAAGGGTGTGAACTACAAAAAGCAAGCCTGGGGATCTGTATGCTCCTGTACTCCCCTTTACTTTTAAGCTTGCCTCCCTTGCCTCACTACTATCAAGACTTACCACCTACATTTTGGGCTCCAAGGTGTTGGCAGCTGCCAGTGGTAGAATCTAGCATGTGGTAGAATCTACCATGTGATAGAGTCTCGGAGAATCAACAATTTGGTGAACTACCTGGCCTCTGACCTTCTGTCTAAGTTGAGATGGCTTAATCTCTTAGGCAGGAAGAAAGAGTATATTGGGATCTCAGTGTCACTGGAGCAGAGGATGAATCTGAAGGAGCCAGCTGCCTCCTCAAACCTCCAAATAAGTTCCTTCATTTTAGGCTGATTTCTCTTGATCTGGAGACTACATCCAGTTGAGTACTGTTGACCCAAAGGTGGCCTACCACCCTGGATAGTCCACCCCAACTAAGTGGGACAGGGTAAGGTGGGGCAGGGTGGGGCAGGGTAGGACAAGTATATTCTCTCTTCTTAAATTATTGCTTATATAACGTGTTCTACTTTTCTCCTAAACCTGCAAAATACGTATTATTTGACCTTTTACAGAAAAAGTTTGTCAATCCTGGTTACAGATGATAACATTTTAATTAATGACTTGTTTTCCACGAAGGATTGGAAATTCCTTGGGGCAGAAAAAAAGAAAAAAGAAAAAAAGCGTAATTGTCCACCATGTTCAATACTTATTAGATGATTAATTGTTTACTTTCATAAAATCATACCCGTTAGAATCAGTGCAGTATTTCTTCCCACCTTAATATCACTATAGGTTTACAATTTTAAAAACTACATATATTTCAAAAGAAAAGATAACCATGCAGTATCATTACCTATATGTGAGATATTTAGAGAAAGCTTTGAAACATTTAATTTTCTTTAAAAAAAAATTTTTTTTATTGTTTTGATAGAGAGAGAGACAGAGACAGAGACAGAGACAGAGACAGAGAGAGAACTGAACTGGGGGAACTCCCCAGTTCAGCATATGAGTCCGCACGGGCTGGGGCCAGGGCCGGGATTCGATCGTCGGTCCCCGGCGCTGCAAAGTGAGCGCTTAACCCACTGAGCCATCCCAGCTTCCTCAACATTTAATTTTCTAAAAAATGAAATTCTATTTGATAGCAATGGCAAAAAGATTAAAAAAGATATAGACAATGTCCCAGGTCACCAAGAAAAAATATTAATGAAAATATAATTCTAAAATAAGTCTTAACAATAAGGTATTTCATGAGTTTTGAAAAGAAAGAATCTCTTTTCTGAAAGTTTTAAGTTATTTGTATCAGTGAATTGGACATTGATCTCATCTTGCCTTCCTCACCTGCTCTTTGGCACAAGGCCTATAACTCAGGTATCATATGTTGGGTATAGTTCTGAGACAGCTATACTTCAAAGATATTTTCTCACTGACATTTGTGGGGTGATCTGAGGACTTAGTCAGCCACTGCTCATGTTCCAGGGATTCTTCTGGTTACTAAGCAGGCCTCCACCTTTATTTTAAAAAAATGACTCATGCTACAGTCTGAATCCTACTAACAAGACATTCTGTATTCATGAGCTGTCAGGTCACTCATACTCAAGGTATATACTATCTATTTTAGAAATGTGCTTATTTTGTTTGGGAATTTTGGCACTGGGAGAGAAAAACTCAAGGAAAGGTATGTTTAAATGAAAAAGCTGGGAAAATGACACATCCTTAAAGATGACATATGATGAGTTCTTGAAATTAAGCTTTCCTGTCAGATGGATTCTAGGAACATCTGTTTCTTATTGTCTCTGAAATGTCTGTAGGGAGGATCTCCAAGGAGGTATTCATAGACATGTGAAAAGACACATTTTTCATCAAATGTTAATTGTGAGTATTCAGCTATATCCAATGTGCTTAGTAGGGAACAAATCTGACTGCATAAATTATTAATATTACTGTTTCTGCACAATATTTAAAGATTTTGTGGAACACTGGTTTAGCTGTTTGGAACATGATACCAAGGAAGTTGAGCCATTTTTACATGTATGTTAAAGGTAGCTTTGCATGGGTAAAAGCTCTGCCCCCAAAGATTATACTTTAGCCTCTTCCCAGTTCATATGAAAAAGGCCTATTTTTTTTTTTTTTTTTTGCAAAGAAAGAAGTGTGGATGTTTCAGAATTTGCTATCATGGTTGTCATCTTCACATATATTACAAAGGATTGAGCTTAACATCAAATCTTTAATTTACACACCATGAAAAGCTTCTTCTAGTTTAAATAAAAGAAACTCCAGAAAGTTTCTGTTCATTTAGAATAGAATAGAAAATGTCTATATGAATTTATGACATAGTTTTCAGCTCTTTATATCCACATAAGACTGGCCAAATGAGCTCATAGTCATTTAGAAAATACAATAGGAGGTCAGTATATATGGAAAGCAAGCCAACAAATGTTTTGTGAAATAATATATATGGAAATTTAGCAGGGAGATGTAGATGCCAATTTCTTAATACACCATTATTAGACATAGAGTTTTATGTAGACTTCATCATTTCTTATTGTGTGTGGGTGGAGAGAACTTACACAAAATTGAAAGAACAAACTTTCCCTTTACTGTTTTTTAAGAATGTATTTGTAAAAATAAAGCAAATCAATTTAATTTTTTTTTAACAATGTGAAATTGCATTTGGGTATACCAGCCTGGAGTAGACAAGACAGGGTATATTGATATTGGCCTGACAATTTTCCTTGAGCTCTGAATGTAAGGAGAGGCAGGTATCTTCTTTAGTTTTGAAAAGAAAAACCAGATCTCTTGAGGGGGAAAAGCCTTATCAAACTTAAAATACATTCTCCCATGTTTGTTTGAACTTATTTCAACCATTGAGATGCAAACAAATGGACAAGTAAGTGAGCTGGAAACCTGAGAGTGAACTGAGGGTCCAGCAGGGGAGCAAAAAGAAAAATCAATATTTATTGAAGACTTAGCATATTCTATAACCAGTGCTAGACAGTTTATATTTAAATAACATTTCATAGTCATAATAATTCTACAAAGAGTGCTCTATAATTTCTCTTTGAGATGGAGGCTCAGAGATTGTAAATGATTTTTCCAAGGTTGCAAAACTAGTCAACCGTGGAGCAGAAATTAAACTCCAGGTCTTTATATTGACAAAACTGATGGGCTTTAGTATATCATGACGTCATGCCAGAAGAGCATACAGGTAGAGACCCCAATAAATATATATAAGTCCTTTTAATGCTACAGAATCATAGACGGCAATTTACTGTCATTTTAGTAAGGTAACCAATAAAGATTTTTTTTTCAACCTTAACTCTTGGGCTTTAAAAGAATGAGACTCCAGAATTTATTCTAAAGAAATCTGTAGAATTGTAAATACATGCATATTTACAGTGGTATCCTTCACAGCCTTTTAAATATACCATAATAGAGTCCTTGTTAATTGAATATGGTCTATGAAATACCAGCTACCTTAACAAAATAGTGCTACAAAAGAATACTTATTAACATGAAAAACTTCTGTCAAAAGTGAAAAGCTTCTGTCAAAACAAAATAACAAATATTATAAATATGTTCTCATACTTTTAAATATAATTATATAATATGAATGGAAGAAAGACCTAAACTTTCCTATCATAATACGTATGGTGGTGAGCTTATATGTTTTTCTCTGTGTTGTCTAAGATTCCCATAGTAATCTAAATTTTGTAATTAGAAAAATTAAGTATATCAAATTTCAATGAGGTTCTTTAACAGCAATTGGGTCAATTTTGCTAATAAGATCTCTGCCCATTGCCAGCACACCTATTATCTAGCATTAGTAGGGGTCTGACTAATAAAGAGTTACTAACAGTTGTGTGCTGATAAACTTTCCCATTACTGTTCTTAAGAATGTATTAGGAAAAGTAAAACAAAGCCAAAAATTTTTTTAAAGTGGGATAAATTTGGGTATGACAACCTGGAGTAAACAAAAAGTAGAATTATTGATATTGACATGTCAATCCTTTTTTTGTGTGTGTTTGTTTGTTTTTAGAAATAATTCATTATAAGCCTCTTCCCTGAACATATGAAATATAATGGTATTTATGAGAAGACTTTTTAAATAATGTGTATTTAAGCTGTGAACAATCAGCTTTTTCCAAAATAATTGTTTTTATTTATTTATTATTTTTTTGGTTGGTAGTACTTACTGATTTCAATGGTGTAAATACTTCAGCCATGGCTAATTTCCAGCTCCTGAAATGACATCACTAGGTACATAGATAAGAAAAGATGTGAACAATCAGTGCTCATGAGCTGAGGAGACTTTGGTACACCATTTTTTATTACACAGATCATACCAAGAATGCTAATTTCTGAATTAATATAGATCAAGTGACTTTTACGAAAAGGTACAGAAAGTCAATATTTTGGGCTTTGCATTGCACATGGCCTCTTTCACCACTCATAAACAATACATAAATGATTTAGATGTGCTTCAATAAAACATTATTTAAAAAACCAGATGGCAAGTTGGATTTGGTCAATGAGCCATAATTTGTTCTCTCTGTATAAACCATATAACTCACATAAAATTTGGGTGGTGAGCACATAAAGTAATACATAGACGATGTAATGTAGAATTGTACACCTGAAACCTATGTAATTTTTACCAACCAATGTCACCCCAATAAATTTAACAATTGAAAAAATAAAATAAATGAGAATGACAACACACACACACGAAGTAAATTTAACACAAGGCAATCTTTATAAATTCAAGACAGTGAAAAATTTTTGTTTGTATTAAGTTTTTCTGTACCTACTGGAAATAATATATTTTCTTTTCCAGAAACCCAAAGAATTCTTGACTGCTCCCTGGACTCTAAGTAAAGTTTTAGTTGAACACGTTCTTTTGATCTTTCCAGATTTATACAGATCCTAAAAGATCCTAAAAGATCAACAATTATTGGTTTTCTTTGTGTTCCCCAGGTCTTCTCATTTTATGACGAACTGATCTTATGTGTCAGTCCAGCACTGTGAAAAGGATGTGAAATGGCATCAGGGACTCAGAAGTGATGATCAGGTAACTAACCAATTATAGAATTCTTTTTTAAAAAAGTCAGGAAAAGATTTGATGTCACCTTACATGCCAGAAGAAAACATCATGCTTACTTGAAAGGAAGTCACCTTAACAAAACATTATTGAACCACAGATGTCAGATGTTAGATCTATGTATGAGGCTATGTTAAAGCCTCATACATAGATCTAATATAATATTCATTGTTCTTTTAGTTTTGAGAGAAAAAGGACCTAAATAAAGCCCCCAAATTGTAGTGCTGATACAGTTATATATTTTCATACAGTCTCCTGTTCTAAAGTTTTAGTGAGCAACAGATGCGACTTTGGGTGTACTCTGGAAAAAAACCATCTCTTTTAGAAACAAAGAGCATCTTTCCTATCAGTTTGCAAAGGGTGTGTTTCTCCCAAAACAATTCTCTCTTCTTCTCTTCTCCTTCTCCAGGCTACACCCATATCACAGGTTGTTCATTAAATGGTCAATAAACACCCATACTCAGATTTAAAGGCAGTGCACTCTTTATAGTACATATGATATTTCAAAGGGTCAGTAGAATGTAAAATTTTTCTATAATCCTTTATTATTATTTAATATCTAATATCCATTAAGATCTATTAATATCTCTAGCACTTACAAACTCAGTTCATTTTCTATCCTTGACTAGTTTTATTTTTGTCACTTATTCATGCTTTTATTCATCTGAAACATAATTACCAGGCACCAGATGTGTGCCAATCACTGTTCTAGTCCCTGGGAGCTAAAATAAGACAGAGCCCTGCATGCCAGGGTCTCACACTCCAGTTAAGGAGAGCAACACACAGGTAGTTACAAAACTATGTGGAGGCAAACCACAGACCAACTATAGACACCACATCTGTAGTTTTTTAGAGGAGGTAACACACTGAATTTTGTTGAAATTAGCACAAATTTTTATCTGGAAGTAACCTGGAAGTATAAAAGTTTCTATGACCGGTATTTTCCGATTACTTATGGTGTCATGAAGGACTAATTTTTTTTGTTTATCTGTTTTGTTTATCAAAATGTGTTGTATACTGCCACTCATGTAAAATATAATAAAAATGCTACAGCAATGGCTGTAACAATGTATGTGTATATATCATCAAGATCTGAAATCAATAGTTACCTGGTCAACACTATCCTGCAGTTCCAAATTTGAGTACCACTGACTTATTTTACCAGGCTTAGAAGTGTCAGTTGCAATACAGTGGTACCTCGGTATTGGTCATTAATTAAATGGTTCTGGGAGGCCCAATGAGTATCAAAAACAATGAGTACCAAACAAATTTTTCCCATCATGAATAATGTAAATAAATTTAATGCATTTCCAGACCAAAAATACACAAAATGACCTCAAAAGCTAAGATAAGACTGCAAGGGATGTGCACAGGGCAAGAGCTACCATGTAACTAACACATGACCCCTTGTTTCAGCTGAAAAGAATAGCAAGTCATGAAGCAACTGACACCTACAAGCTCTAGCTTGCATGTCAAGTATCAAACAAACGATGAGTACCAGGACAAATTTTTTACATGAAAATGCATCGAGTACCAAATTTGATGAGTTTCAAAGCAGGCAACTACCAAGGTACGGTAACAGAGTGAAAAAGGAAGGGGCTGTAAGAAGAGGAGGCAGCTCAGGGCAGCCATAAATCAAGGCACCTCATGAATCTCTCCTTAGGACAAAGGTTCTTGAGGCTGAGAGGCAGTAGGCTTAATTGGTGTTAACTGACCACAATTGACAAAGAGCTGCAATCTAGGATAGGTGGAGGTCATTGTTGACAAGGGGCTATCATTGATTGGGGTAGGATTCTCCTACTGCCTTCCAGGCAGGGATATAAAACAGAAGGAGGGCAGAAGCAAGGGCAGCGGATGGGCTCTTGGGTCAGCAACTTGACCAAAAGGCAGAGCACTTAAGGGCAGCACTTGGGACGCTGAGGTTTGGTTTGCAAGGGGCGGCACTTGGGACGCTGAGCTTTGGTTTGCAGGGAGCCACCAGTTCAATGGCTCTGGTGTTGGCCCTGGTCACGTGGCTGGAGGAGACAGGCCGTTTTTGAGAGTGGTAACCCGCTGCCTTCTCAGGTCGCTGGTGCTCTGGCAATGAACACTTATTCTATGACCCAACTCCTGTGTCGGTCTATTGGCTGAACAATACAGGCAGCATGAGCCTGCATGGGTTTCCCTCCAGTAACAGTTTTGGTGACCACAAACGGATAATTTCTGTTACCTCTAGTAACAGCATGACTGTACCGGGCTTTATTTCAGTGGTACCAAGACGACAAACTGAAGACTTTTCAGGGCCGTACCCTCCATTCCCAAAAATAATATTTTGTAATAATTTCATAACTCCTGCTATGAGACAGGCACTCTACTCGAGATCTGAGATAGTAATTCTCCTGTCTCCATTTCACGGGCAAAGATGTTGAGATTACACTGGTAGGAAGTGTCAGAAGGGGCTGCAAACCCCGAAGAACCCATTCTGACCACTAAGCAATGCCACAGGATGAAGACACAGCCCTCACTACCTGGAGGCAGGTTTCTGTTCTTTAAGTGAGAACTATTAACCCCTGTCTGGTTATAGATAGTCATTTCTATAAAAATGTAAGTAGTGTGCTTGTTAGGTAAAAAGGGGTGACATTACAATAGTAAGTAGTTTTCTTAAAAAAAAGATTTACTCTTAAATTCTGTTAATGAACTAAAGTCATTAAAATCCGATACAGTCAGTTTCCTTCTCCATGCATGTTTCTGTGGTGCCCATGTGGACACTGGAGGAGAGGCAAATTTCTTGCCCTGTGTGACAGTTTTATGTGTCAACCTGGTTTGATGATAGTACCCAGTTATGTAATCAAACACTAACCTAGCTAGTGCTGTGAAGGTATTTTGTAGAGGTGGTTAACAGTCATGAAGTTCTGATTTTAAGTAAAAGAGACTATTCTCAATAATGTGGGTATGACTCATCTAATCGGTTGAAAAGCCTTGAAAGCAAAACTGAAGTTTCCCTGAAGACATTCTGTCTTAATATGGCACCATCAGTTTCTGCCAGAGATTTTTCAGTCTGCCAGCCTGTCCTATAGAGTTTAGGCTTGCCAGCTCTCACGATTGTGTAAGCCAACTCCTTGAAAAGAAAAAGAAGTGTGTATGTATATACATGGTTCTCTCTATATATACACTTTTATATACACATGCATATATATCTATGCATGAATGTGTGTGTGTGTGCGTGCGCGCGTGTGTGTGTGTGTGTGTGTGTGTGTGTGTGTATCTGGATCTTTTTTTCTGGAGAACCCTGATATATCCTCCCACTGGGTTATAATTCAAATTATTTAATTTTTCAAAAAGACTTTTAAGGGATCTATTAGGAAGTCTCCCCTGTATGTTTGTTAGAATGTTTAGCTAGAAATATTCTATGTTTTGTGTACATATTTTTGAATTTTTGACTTTATTAATTATTTTACTTTTTATTTTTAATGACAAAACCCTGTTGGAATATGCAAGGTCTGGAATAATAAATAAGATATTAGGCTTGACACTCAATTCTGCATTTTGATCTGTGCTAGCAGTTTTAAAATATTCAATCTGTTCATTAATATTTTCATTTAGAAGGTAAATAGAACTAATATGTCTGTATCACTAAATTATAAGGTAGAATTACCTTCTCTTAATTTGTTACCTCAATTTTCTCCTCTGTGTCATAGGAATAAAACATGTCAACTTTCTGTTTTAGATGGACACACATTTCAAGATAGTCAAGGGATGTAGAGTAAAACCATGCACAGACAGAAAACAGTAAGATTGTGGTTCAAATATTTGTTAATCCCTTTTAAAAGTCTGGTACAGACAAAAAAAGTAGAAGCAAATATAGTCAATTATTTTATCATTGTTATAGTTATAATTTATTAAAATCACAAACTTGCATAATTTATAAAGTACATTTTTATTATACTTTAAGTTTTATAGTTTTAAGAAAATTTCATGAGAAGTTTATCATGAGAACTATCCATTTCTTTATTTAATTTAAAAAGCCAGCCACTGCTAGCCACACACAAGTCTTGCTGTGTACACATTTGCAGTCATGTTCAATCTGGAAAGATGTAGTATCACACATTTTCCAAGAGATAAAAATTTATTTATGGATTATTAAAATTACTTTTATCAAGGGAATATTTAAGTTTTAGCAAGATACAGAGAAACTCCAACAGTTAATATAAGCCACTTATTTACTCTACTGAATTGTCTTTCATATTTCAAAACTCTTGCAGTAATTTTCTTTTTTTAATGTATTTTTTATTATTAACATGTGAGTATTTTTTAAAGAATTTATTTTTATTGTTTTTGATGGGGGGTGGAGGGGGGGGAGAGAGAGAGAGAGAGAGAAGTGAGAGGGCCCAGGGCAGTCTCCATAGTTGCACATCATCAGATTTTCCACATAGTTTCACTTCACAGGTGGGCGGGGCTGCACAGGGCAGGAACTGGGCCGGGGTCTCACCCTGGTGCGAACCGAACTGGGGGCACTCCCCAGTTCAGCATATGGGTCTGCAAGAGCCAGGGCTGGGATTCGATCCTTGGACCCTGGGCTGCAACGTGAGCACTCAACCCGCTGAGCCATTCCAGCTCCCTAAGTCTTTTTTTATGTTCTTTTTTTATTGTTAAATTAATTGGGATGATATTGGCTGGTAAAAAATATGTAGATTCCAGGTGTACAATTCTAATTTCCATCATCTGTGTGTTGCATTATGTGCTCACCACCCAAAGTCAGTTCTCCTTCCATCACCATATACTAATATTTGGCTCCCTCTCCCTCCTCCCTCACCTCCTCCTTTCTTACTCTCAGGTAACCATTAAACTGTTCACTGTGTCCATTAGTTTTGGTTTCCTTGCTTGCACTAATTTCCATGCCTCATCCTCTTTATTACAACTTCTTGATTGTTCCATTGGAATCAGTGGGGCCGTATGATTGATCATATACAAAAATACTCCAGAAGTGTATGTGGCTGCGCCAGACATCTGATGCATTAACTATCAGCAGATAAGCCACACAGCTGCTGATGACAGCAGATAGGACTCCAGAGCAAGCGCATCAACCTCAGATGCTTATTTATAATTCAAGACCTTAGACACACACACTGCCTTCAAAAGGCTCGGCTTTGGGCTGCCATGAACTGGCACTAGATACTGTTAAGCAGCTCCTCCCAAACACCTGATAGCAGCAAAGGGGTTATTCCCCTGACTGAAAGGGAGTAGCACACTAAGAAGACACCTAATGAAAAGGGTTCAGAACAGAGGCCAAGAAAAATCTGTTAGTGAATAACATCAGACTCAACATACATTTGTTTGCACCGAGGATCATGTATATACAGACAACTATAAAATGTTGTGTTTTGACATTTTTCTTAAAAATATGTTGCCTCTCTATTCTTACAAATCCATTGAAATATCTCCCATGGCTGTGCTCTTAGGAGTTTATATTGAAAAGTCCCAGCTATGGAGTAAAAGTAACCTGACAGGCCCAACTTCCAAGGAGCTTTTTATTACTGCTGACTCCAGGCTTCTTCAGATAGTAGCAGATAAAGTTCAAAACAGTAATTTCTCCCAACAAATAGGAATTGGAAGTGTAGGCAGTTAATAGGTCTTTTTCACCTCAACCCAACTCTGTGATCTAATTTCAGATATAACAGGAAATATGCCAACTTTTAGCAGCTAATTAGAGTTCTTCATTGGAAATTATTTGTAGCCAACCTTTAATCTCTTATAGCAAGCCACACGGACCATGTTGGCAGCATAAGCACTGGCAGCATGAATGTTGGAAAGGTTTTCAGGAAAGGGTGCAAAAAAAAAAACCAAACCAGAATGCATTTAGACTATGCAATTGGCTTGGCTGAAAAAAATTTCGGACTACATGATGCTAATTTGGGCTAAATTTAGCCACAGTTTACTTTCTTCCACTTGGAAGCTGGAACCCTTTGTGAGGAAAGGAGGGCGCTTTCTTTAGTAGGAATGTCTCTTACAAATCTCAAAACTTAATTCTAAAGCAGACTGTCACTTGCATTACTAATTAGAACTTTATTAGACTTCTTAAATTCAAATTGTTTTAGGATGAAACTAAAAACCTGTCCTGTTTTGTCACAATTATACTCACTTGGTGTTTCACGCTATTTTACCAAAGGAAACCCCTCCCTAAGGTAAACTTGATGAAGTCAGGAAGTTCTGTCCGCTTGGTTCACTGATAGATCTCCAGAGCCCACTGCAAGGTTTAGCACACTGTTAGGCACTTACTGTATATTAAGTGAGTGACTGAATAAAGGTACAAGACTTAGTGTCATTGAAAGAGAGAATACCACTGTATTAAGATCAACTGGTAAGCCTAAATACTTGGTCTCAGAGAATGTCACGCTACCGATGCCAAGAACATTTGGATCTCAACCACACCCGTCATTCCATCTCTTCCACTGCTTTAGTGAAAAAGCTGTATTTGAACTTTTTACAAGTGGGAAAGTTTGGCAGAGCTAATAAATGGCCTTTCTTTCATACCATACTGATGCTAGGGCAAGAAAAGTTACTTTACCCACAGTATCACTGTCCTAAGGCAGGACTTTTTCAAATAAAGAATAGCTTTAAATAACATAGGAAGTCAGCTGCATCCAAAAAGGACCCTTAGAAATACAACAATAATAAAAATAAGAGCAACAAATATATTATCAGCATATTTTGTCCTTAGCATGCTATTTCAACTTTTTCTTTCTTTTTTTATCTTTCCTTGTATTTATTTCTTGCCCAAAGGCACTCATTTCTTTTACTTCACCCTCCTCCCCTAGAAAAGGATTTCATAATTCATTCAGTTTGAATTGTAAATGAAGTTTTATCTATTACTATCCAGAGCTATTATAATCTTAAATTAAAGAAATCCATTTCTATTTGGGTAAGACTATTTTGGAGATAAGAGGCCAACTCAGAAGTTCTGAAATCTTATTCATTTGTGATTACATTAATGAATATTATTTAGCAACAAATAGCTAATGGCCTTATAGTAGAAACAAATGTGCAAAACCAATTATAAGTTTCTATGACTATTACTAATAATGTATGTGTAATGTGACTATTTAAAAAAGAGATGATCAATTTGCCTTGTCATTACAGAAAAATTATTATTTTATGAATCAGCCTTTTTTATTGTTGGATAGCTTTAATAATTTAAAAAGTTTACTTTTCTTGTTGAGTTGAAGAGTGCTTCCATGTGTTTTACACATTAGCCAAGTATTTGCTCCTGGTGCAGAAAAGAATAATTCTTCAAATGTTTTAGGTAAGTAGGATTTTTTTCTTTTTTCTTTTTTTTCTTTTAAGAATTACCTACTTCCTCAACATTTAAACAGGCCACTTTTTTTTTTTTTTGTATTTTTAACCACTGCCCCTTCCCTCCAAAGCCATGGAACTCCCAGCATCTGTTCTAACTTAGTACGAGTCTATCTAGCATGGCAACAGGTGGTAAGAGGCAATGAATTTGCATCTAATTAATGGACTGTCACTCACTTGGTAGTATTTTTATTCTGCTTCAGATTAGATGTGAAGTTCAACATCATATTAGAAACTGGAGGTGCATAATTTCAAGCATAATGCTCCTTTTAGGATAAAGACCTAGGTTATTGTCTGTGGCATCTGAGTCTGCTTTCAGCCCACAACACTCTGTCTCTACCATGGGCTGGGATCCCGAAAGGAAAGCCCAAGCACAAAGCAGGCTGCTGGGTTGTGTTTATCCCAAAGTTTTTCCCTAAAATTTTATCCCTAAAATATAATGAAACATTCACTATAAATGCCAAACATAACAAGGACTTTAAGGACCCTGAAATTTCCCTGAGAAATCCAGATAAGAAATAAATAAGTAGTTAAGATTTAGAGATAAGATAATATGAGATGCTAATGAGAAGATGTATGTTTACTTGCTCCTGGTGGGTACAGATTTCCGGGACATGATTTGGCAAGGCACCAACAGTCTGAAAATGTGCCTGTGCTTTGACCCAGCAATATCTGGACTGTCATTGGGGACAACATGCAAAAATTTCCCTTGTGAATGAATATATAACAGCATACCAGTACATTAGAACAACAAAATACTAGGGCAATGAAATATTTGACCATGGAAGATTGTTTAAATTAGTTTGCTTACCCATATGAGGGAATACTAGGAGTCACTGAAAATCATGCTGTAGAATGGTTAATGACATGGAAAAATATTATTATATATTAAGGGAAAAAGCACATCAATATGTAATATCTGATTCCTTAGGCATAGAAATTAGACTATGTGCATGTGTGTGTGTGTATATTTTTTTTACTTCTTTGTGCTTTTTTAGAGACAACATGTTTTATATTAGGATAATCTGTAAGAACTTGTCTTTATTTAATTGTGTGTGATCTGCTAATGACCATTTCATAAGGTTTAAGTTTACATAATTAATATGAGTTACTTTGTAATAAAATGTTTGTTAGATTATTTGTTAAAAAAATAATCTTTCCAACACACAGTCAGAGAGAGATTGATCACCCAACTTGTGTTGGGTGCAATAGCTGGTAACCAGGCCTGTGCTTTCTCTACTTCCTAGTACTTTCTCTGCTTACTCTAATATAGATGCAAAAAAATAAACACTTTGTATATAAACTGCTAACTTAAAAAAAATGTGGTAAACACTGTTTAGGTCAAGTAGACATTTTTTCTTCTCTTTCTTTTTCTTTCTTTTTTTCTTAATGGTACAGGAAACAAGAAATTTTTAGTATTATCTCTGGAAAGTAGCTCAAATTTAAGAATTCCCTTTTTCACAGAATCTATGACACCCAAAATGAATTGGTTTACCCTATCCTAAAATAAATTTTCAGTTTCTATCATTAAGAGAGAGCTAAGCACATAAAATGAGATCGAAATATAAAACTCTCCACACATCCACCCACTCATCTAACCACACTCTCATTTGCAAAGTCTAGTACTTCGCTAGCAACCATTGAAATCCTAACTACAGAGTAGCTGAGCCAGGCTGTGGGATCGTGGCATTTAGGTTTGCAAGACACCAGGATTGATGTCATAAGGTAAATAACACTGCTAAAGCAATGAGTTGGATCATATGACTCTTTGAGACTTCAAGGAGGGAACATAGCAAATGGCATGGCTGAAAAAGGGCATAGCTTACTAGGCTAATTTACTTTTCTTTTATTGGATGGCTAGTGCAGCTGGTAGGTTTTGAGCAATCAACTAAACTTAGAATTGTGGTCAATAGACAGACATAACCTGCTCAAAGTCTTGGCAGTGAGTCCCAGTTCGCATTGGAATAAATTGTCTAAGCTAATTACACAGAATTGGACAACTATTTACATACATTTAGAATGAAGTTGGAAAAATCCCTGAGGTTTTCTAATCTAACTACTTACCCAATGAAGAAATCGCCAATAAACGCATACTTGATGGGTGGCATTAGTCAGTGTCTGCTTGAATGAACTGAAATTTTATTGCTCTGAGTCAGCACTTTTCACTGCTGGAATTAGACAAAGATTCCATATTATGAAGTTGGCATCTGCTTTATTGTTGGTTTTTATAATACACAGTACTAATACTGCCCATCTAAAGCAGAAACTGTTTACTTCCCTTTCACGTGATAAACTTTCAAATGCAGTAGGCTCTCCATTAACTGGAACTCGAACAACTGGCACTCTCAAGCAACTAGAATACTAATTATCTGGCATCTACCAATCCCCATGGCTGCTGGTTAACTGAGAATCTACTGTTTATTTGAGGTCAAAAACACTGATTAAAACAACCAACAGAAATGAGAAGTCTTGAGAAACACACTAAATGCTGGCACAAACATATCTACAGAAAGTGTGATAAAGACTGCATTTGATATATGTTGAAAAGCAAACTATTTCAAAACAGTATTAGATTTATAGAATAATTGAAAAAGATAGTACAGAGTATTCCTATATGTCCCCATATATTATACACACAGTTTTTTCCAGTATCAATATCTTACATTAGTATAGTACATTAATCATAATTAATAAACCAAAATTAATACATTATTAACTAACATCTATACATTATTTAGATTCCTTTAGTTTTTAACTGATGACCTTTTCACTTTTAAAATTTGATCTGGAATGCCACATTGCATTTAATTGTCACGTCCCCTTAGGTTTCTCTTGGCTGGACAGTTTTTTAATTTCCTTGACTTTGATGTCCTTGACAGTTTTGAGGACTATTGGTCGGGCATTCTGCAGTATAACCCTCTCTTGGGACGTATCTGATGTTTTTCTCATGGCTAGGCTGAGGTTATGGGTTTTTGGGAGAAAAGTCTCAGAAATAAAGTACCATTTTTATCACATTGTATCACAGATAAATACTATTAACATCAAATCCCTGTTTATATTGATCTTGATTGTGTGGTTTAGGTAGTGTTTTTCAGGTTTCTCCACTGTAAAGTTATTCATTCTTCCCCTTTCCACACTGCACTCTTGGGAAGAAGTTACTCTGTGCACTCCACATGTTAGGAGTAGGGAGTTATGATTCCTCTTTTTAGAGGGGACTATCCACAAAATTTGTTTGGAATTCTTCTGAATAAGAGATTTGTCTCTTCCCTACCATTTATTTATTTATTTAAGTCATATACTTATATCAGTGTAAATCATGAATACTTATTTTATATTTTTGATTATAATTTAATACAACTTTATTAATTTTGTTGCTGAAACAGCTCACGGTCCCGCATGTTTCTGGAAAGGGTGGGGTTGGGAATGGGGTGGGGTCAGGACCTGCAGTGAGTTACTGAAACGCTGCCCCAGACCCCCGCCCTCCTGCCCGGCTCAGGGATCCTTCGCTCCCACTGCGAACGTGGTGTGTCTTCCTGGCCAGTCCTGGGGAGGGGGAGGCTATTTATTTTTATATTGGGTATATTTTGTCGTGGTCTGCTGAGTCCCTGTTTCACTGAGAGCGACACTTACCTCAATAGTTAGTTCAATACTGTGTGTTGAGTAATTTTTTTTTTTTTAAGAACTTTTTAAAAAGCTTTTTGATCCTTGAAAAAAAAAAGGCCTTCTCTGCCTCCCCTCGGCCCCCCACAGCCCGGCCTTCCCCGCTGTCACTGGTCTTGAAGACGGACAACTGGCTATCAGTGTCAGTGAAGCCACCTTCACTGATACTATTGCAGCTCAACCACGAGGCCACCTTGTTCTTGGGTGTCTCTTCGGAGGAAGGTGGATTGCAGCCGCCCATAGGGATGGGGAGAGGGACAGGAATGTGTGGGGGCCCGAGGTCTGGGGGGCGGGAGTCCTTGGCCGACGACTCTGACACTGTACCAGCCCACTGAGATGGCCCTGATGCACAAAGGCCCGTCCGAAGGAGCGTATGACGTCATTCTCCCACGGGCCACCGCCAACAGCCAGCCAATGGGCAGTGCCAACTCGACCCTGCGGGCTGAAGACATGTATGCAGTGCAGAGCCACCAGGCGGCCGCGCCGCCCAAAGACGACAAGAACTCTCAGGTCTTTAGAAACCCCTACGTGTGGGACTGAGCCGGCACCAGGAGGCAGTGGGCAGATGTGGAGACCCGGCCAGGGCCAGGCCTGCTCCCCGTGCCCGCTAGCTGGCCCGGGGCAGCCTCCTCCACCTAAGCCCAGCCCTGAAGCATGCCGAAGGCCCTGACAGCTCTGGTCCCAGCTGAGGAAGTGGGGAGAGGCCAGGCAGGGTTGTCTCTCTCAGCTCTACATATATCCTTGTGCAAGATGATGGAGTTCTGCCTGTAAGCCTCCAGCCTGTGGTGTGGGGGTACAGCTCTTCTCCAGGGAAGGTAGGAGATTCAGGGTGAGCTCCAAAGCTACAAATCCTCTGAGGCAATCCACAAAGGTTTTCAGCAAAGTGATCACTCCTGTCCCTGAACTCCAGCTCTGAGAGTGACAGTGGCCTTGAGCCTCCCTCCCCTAAAATGGAAGACTCTAGCCTTCAGGCCACCTAGTAGCCCTCTCCCCAGGTAGGCACAGAGTAAGGACTGGTTTGGGCCATTATAAACACTTTCAGTTGGCTCTTATGTTCGTTTTATATATCCTTGTCAATATAGGTTGGTTTGGGGGTCTTTGTTTTGTTTTGTTTTGTTTTTAGCAACTTTTTACTTTTGTGGACTATAAAATGTTTCAGCAGGATTAACTTGTATATTTAATCCCCCACTTCTAAAATCAGACATTTCCCTGAGAAGCCTTTGTTTGTTTGTTTGTTTTTGTTTGTTCTAACCAACTTAAAGGTAGTAAGTTAAGAAAATTTACAATGTTGATGAGGTCTACTCAGATGACAGGCAGATATCAACTATAATAATAAGGATGCAGAAGGTGGAGGAGAAAGTCAGGAAATAGGAATTCTGTGACTTAACAGGTATCCGAGATCCCATAACCCTTCAAGAAGATTCTCTGTCCCGCCCCTCCCCCCCAAGTTTTCTTATTTTTTCCGACATTGGTTCTCCAAATAGGAGAATATAACATTCTTCTGTCTAGCCTATGGAATCAATTGTTCCAGCAAAGAAAGGATATCTACAGTTCGGCAGTCATTTGGTGGTGAGACCTTTATAAAGTCGATAACTAACAAGTCGATGTTTACTAGATTAGGTATACCTGCTGAAGCCTATGACTCAGTTCTCAACTTGGCCATGATGCAAGTGCTTCCATGTTCTCTTCCAATATCTTAAAATAGAAAGGAGACAAATTGTGGTGGAATAAATGCCTGATTATTGCTTTGGAGACCTGGGACCTCATTCTGGTTCTGCCAATTAATATCAGCGTGCCTTTAGATAAGTCACTGAATCTGTTATCTTATCTGAAAAACAGATGGATTATTAAATAAGGTTCAAAGTTAGTCAAGCTCTTAATAATTTTTCATTGGTGAAGCTTTCCTTTAGTAATGTTAGTTACTATCTCTGCCTTTTTTTTTTAAGTAAAAGAAGAAATGAATTTATTATATTTAAGGAATAATCTCAATTCTGTTTGATGAAATTCAGTTCAATACAACAAATACTGAGATTTTTAAGTTCTTTCAACTGACAATGTAGCCAGTTTTAAAAAAAAGCCATATGGCTCATGGTGGATGATAGTGGACTACCAACCGAATAAGTTAGTGCCTCTCATGCATGACACTGTGCCCCCATCTTACATAACTTGGTCGTGTCTTAGAAGTGTACCAGGCTGTACTGGACTTAGCAAATGTGTTTTTCAGTATATCCCTGGCTGCTGTGTCATAGATCAATCTGTCTTCATATGGGAGGAGCAACAATGGATGTTTCAAGTGTTTCCCCAAGACTGTGTGCACAGCTTCACAACGTTGTAGGATGGTACCCCAAGATCTGTCTGTTCTTCTTTCCTATGGCAGTAAAACGGGATTATTTTATTGATAATATAGTGTTAACATGTTATGTCTTGCCTCTTCTGCAGGACACTCTGCAAATTTAGGCAGAACATCTGCAAAGGAGAGGATGGATGGTGAACCCACAGGGAACTCAAGATCCAAGCACAGTTGTAAAGTTTTTAGGAGTCATTTGGTCAGGTAAGATGTAAGGTATTCTAGGAGGTCTGATTGAAAAGGTACGAGTGGCAGTCCCCCTTCTGGGTATCTACCCAAAAAACTTGAAAAACAGTCCGTAAAAACATATGTATTTCAGTGTTCATTGCAGTGCTTTTCACGGTGGCCAAGACATGGAAACAACTAAAGTGCCCTTTGACAGATGACTGGGTAAAAAATGCTGTGCTACATTTACACAATGGAATACTACTCAGCTATGAGAAAAGATGAAATACTTCCATCTGCAATGACATAGGTGGATGGAACTTAAAATCCTCATGCTAAGCAAAATAAGCCAGACAGAAAAAGCTAAGACCCACATGACTTCACGCACATGTGGATATAAAACTGAAAGCAACAAAGAAACTAAATCTCACCTACATAGTCGATAGTTTAGTGGTTACCTGAGGATAAGAGGGGTGGGAACGGAGGGAGGGGGAGCTAAATATACGATGATGGAAAGAAAGCTGATTCTGGGTGGTGTTATTATAACACATGGACTAGGTATGGTGGAATTGTATACCTGGCACCTATGTAATTTTTAATAACCAATGTAACCCTAATAAACTTTGCAGAGATTTGGGGGGTTGGAGGACTTTTATTCCCCACTTGGCACAGCATGTCAGCCCCTTTTACTGCCAGGCAAAGAAAGGGCACAAATGAGACTGAGGTCAGAGCAGCAAGCCACCAATGAGAAGGCAGCGATGCTAGTGAAGCAGATTAAAGCCCTGGGTATCTCCCAAGCAGGGCAACTATTTGAGTTAGGCGTGCCTGTGACTCCGGAAGGTGTCACTTTAGGCGCTGTGGCAGAAACAGCAGCAGGAGAAAGTACTCCTAAGCTTTTGATTCCAGCTCTGGAAAGGGGCTGAAACCCTGTATTCTCCCACACAACTATAGCTCCTAGCTGTGTACACATTGCTCCTCCAAGCAGAGCCTCTTGTAAAGACACAGGGCATCAAAGTGAGAACTCCCCTCCCTATCAAGGGGTGGGTTGAGAATGTGTTCCATTGACCCACCTCTGCCAGGGCTCGAACTCCCACTTTGGCTAGTAGACACACCTATTTGCAGCAGAATTGAGCCCCGTCTGCCAGCTCACTTTCTCCGGAAGTGCGGGTGCTACTCGTCCCTGTAGAGCACAGAGATCTTCCAAATGCTTCTGCTCCTATTCTGGGACAGTGGCAGCTCCTGCAGTTTGTGGAGAGGCAGTGGGGGAAATTCCCACTAGTGCCTGTTATACAGATGGGTCTTGTGGGTGCAAACCACCCACATGGACTGAGGTTGCTTTTCAGACCAACACTGACACCATCTGGATGGAAACAAGAAGGAACCCCAGCCACCAGTGGGCTGAGCTCAGAGCCTTTGGTGATGGCTCATGAGCCCTGGCTCTTAACCCTTTGCCTTGCAGTTGAGCTCTTCTAAAGAGACTAACTTTGTGGTTCAGATTGAGGGGTGGATAATCACAGATAAGCCTTTGTGGGACCGGGACGTGTAGGAAGACATTGGACGTTGCCTACGAGAGCCTGAGGTAGTCCTCACTGTCGTCCATGCCCTCAGGTGCTGACACCCACTGGCAATCAGGGAATTGGTGCCCTAGCTGGCATACAATCCCTGGCAACTAATCCTTCAGTAGATACAGCAGATTAGGTACATGGAATGAGCAATGACTAGCGCCCAGGTGGGATGCATGTTGCCATGGATGCCAGATTGCCCCTGAGATATAGTGAATTAGTTAATGTACTATATTAGGTAAGGCAAGTGCCAAAGATGTCTAAAGCCATCCACTGAAGTTTCCCACCAACGAGGGATTGGTAAATTAGTTATACTGGGCCCCTTCTTCCAAGTGAGGATTTTAAATACACCTTAGTTTTTGTGGACATTGTGTATATCTGAACCCAAGCTTCCCCCTGTCACAATGCAAACCAGGCTGCTGCCTTTAGAGGAAGAGAGGAGACGAGTACCATGTAGGGATACCCTCCTCAAACAGACAGTGATCAGGAGTCATATTTCAAAGCTCATGATGTGCAAAGATTTGGCAAACTAATGTAACATTGAATGGAAGCTCCATCTCCCCAGTAACCTGCAAGCAGCAGAGTTGGTAGAAAGGAAAAATAGACTATTAAAGCAGTAGATTAAATTACTCACAGGAAAAACTGCTTTGGTCATTAGACTAAAATGCTGTCCCAGGTATTAATACATTTGAATGAACAACCACTAGGGCCTGTTGCCCCATATGCTAGACTGAGGACCCCTGGAGAGAAGACCAACACTGTAAAGGGTTGGATGTCAAGGTAGACAATCACGGGCCTTACTCTCTCCATGGCTTAACATGCCATGCTTCTGAGAACGCTAAGTCCCCTCATGCCTGGGGGAGGCATTATCTACTGGAATTTGCAATGGGACATCCCACCAGGATGGATGAGTTACTTTGTACCCTTGGGTGAGGCTGAACTACTCAATCTCCACTGGGACGCTGTTGTCCTATCCTGACGCAAGCCAATCCTGTTGAAATGCACTACACCTGGAAGGGAATATGCACCATTGAAGAGGGGAGAAGATGGGGTCCTTGTCTGGCATATTCACTCCCAGTGCATCTCCTCAGGCCTGACAGTGCTACCTCCCCTGGACAACACAAATGGTACACAAAAGCTGGTCAAATTCCTAAGGGTCAGGCTACAAGTGTAATTTTTATAGAAGGGGAAGACATTTCCATATAAATTCTTATTATCTGTATTTTTTAATTTAAACTTGTGCTTTTGTGGTGTCAAGTCACGGGATGGGCACCTGATGAAAATGCCTTTCTAAGGTGGACCCACGTGTATGCTGCAAAGGAATCAATGCAACTGTTGGGTATGTGGGCAGCTGACCCTCTGCAGCTCGTCAGAATTGCCATGGTGGGTATTTCCACTCCAGAGAAGGGATTGGGGGGGCCCCTAATGCAGTGCATTAAGGAAAAACAAATTAGAAATAGTACTGTTAATTTATTTGATGTCATTGATACTGATTCAGATATCTGGCCTGTGGCATACATTATTAATAACACTGAGCATGATTATTCTTCTTCTGTCAAACAAACTACGTAGGCAGCCTATCAAACAGCGAATTGGAGGACCTTTAAAATACTGTCAGAGCCATGGGTGGCTACTTTCATATTTAGAGTGGGTTCATGTGGATTACCCCAGGTTATGAACATTTGAGCACCTGAGCATTCATGTATAAGAAACAGAAAAATCATTCTGAATAGAATCAGTGAAATTGTACCAGGGACATGGGATGGATATAAGTGGAACTGTGTAGACATAATTTGTCACATTAAAGGATAGTGACTGGTTTGATACTGACTGGTGACACCGCCCAGGTATTTATTTGGCAGCCCTGAATGAGACCCACTGGTTATATTTGTGTCAAAGAATGTTTGGCAGTCACTTCCAACCAGGGTGGTTGGTATGCTGAACCCTGGGTTTTCCCTGGGCACAGGGAAGAACCTGCTCTATGGTAACAAAGGTTGCTAACCTCTTTTTCCTTGAGGCCAGACAAGTCATGTTCTATTTTCCACTGGTACGATCATTTGACTATTGTCATTTTCCCCTCCATTGGCCCAATTGGTGGTATGGCACAGTGGTCCCTTTTTGAAACCAGGGGTTGTTTTCATGGAAGATAATTTTTTCAGACTGTGGCATGGTGGCTGTGGTTTTTGAATGATTCACATGCCAAATGCATCTTAATTTTCATGTACCGCTCATTTATAGGTTATTGATGAGTCTGCAAGCAATTGAATTTCTTAAGATCTCTGTGAAATCAAACCTCTCTGCAAATGTGAATCTGTATTTGCAGCTACTCCCCAGCACTAGTATCACTGCCTCAGCTCCACCTCAGATCATCAGGCATTAGATTCTCATAAGGAGCATGCAACCTAGATCCCTCGCACGTGCACAGTTCACAGTAGGGTTTGTGCTCCTATGAGAATCTAAAGCTGCTGCTGATCTGACAAGAGGTGGAGCTCAGGTAGATATGAGAGCAATGGAGAGCAGCTATAAATACAGATGAAGCTTCACTCACCCACCGCTCACCTCTGTGCTGCCTGGTTCCTAACAGGCCTGTCTATGGCCCAGGGTTTGTGGACCCCTAGTATAGTACACATAAAGGCCTTACTCAATTTACCCAAGAAGCCTGAAATGATAGCTGGCAAAGGCTGTCTTTACGGAACACTGAACTATCCCGAATGAGAATAGCTTTTTTCTAAAATTATGATGGCCTTGGACATTATGATTGTCTAATAAGGATATCTATGCCATTATCCGAACAGAATGCTAGGTGTTCATACCTGATGAATCTGCTAATGCATAATTTTTATGAAATCACTCAAAGGCACAAGTGAATGCCCTGAGTGATCCAACACCCAGCCTAGGGGACTTCATAAATCAGTGGTTTGATTCATGAGGCTTTTGATGAAAAAATAATTTTTTGGTAATCATTATCTTGATCTGTGTTTGTTCTTACATGTGCCTATCTTGTCACTGTGGTATCTGCCTCCAGTGCAGCTATATAGCTGCCAAATAAGCCAGCTCCCTGCTAGTGCAATTCCTTGCTGACCATGCAGGGCACACTGTGGAAGATGGGGTCATGGAAAATTGTAAGAGTGGTCATGAGAAGTATAGTGCTGGAGAAGGTCCCGGAGGGAAGTGACTGCTGGTTGATCCACAAACTCTAGCGAGGCAATCAGAGGCTCCTCACCCCAACATCCGTACTTGAAATAGAAATTCTGCCCACTGTTACCATAGTTGGAACCAGTTTCAGGACTCAGGCTTGAGAGAGCCATGTGTCCTCAACACTGTCTGGATGGAAAACAGGACAAAACTCAGGTAAGGCCTGTATATAAACTTTTAAGATTCTGGCGGATGGATTCAGAGATCTACTCATCTTGCAACACCTAAGACAAGCCTTGTATGTAAATTCCCTTGCTTATTATATCTGCCACCGGCCAGTCTGAAGTAGTTGGCCTTTTTCCAGTCACTTCTTGCCCTTTGTGTAAGGGATCCCATTTTAGATTTCACCTGGGAAACTCCCGAGTTTGAGAACTAACATATCTTGTGTTTAAGTTGCCTTTTAGATTCAAAAATATAAATATTCAGTATTATTGGAACAAGAAGTCTCTTCAATCAGCTTGTACCTTGGCTTAGTAACCCTGCAGGGAGGACAACCTGTTGTAAGTGATAAGATATTTTTAATTTACTGTAATCTTTGCTTCAATCAGATCATCTGCTACAGCCCTGTTCAAGCTGATAGCTCCCTATCTGTACCAATTGAGAAAATAAAAGGTGGTAAAGCTGAATTGTTGGCAGTCTTCCCCCCGTCAAGCCTTTCTTTTTATCAGGTCTGGAAGGGACAGGCCCCTGTCCAAAGCATCTTCAAACATGACTATAGTAAAAGCTCAGCATAAGGATTTAAGGACCAGGCGTTAATGGAAAAAAAGAGAAACACTGATTTTGACTTTGAGAAAACTCGTAAGCCATTTATTAAGCTCTGTTACTCATGCCATAGCCAAAAACGACTGTGATATTTGTGTTAGACAAACAGAAAGTGATAAATACTACAATTACTGCTAAACAGTGGTTGCTACTTTTATTTGTTATATTTATTTTGAGATTGGTTTCTTTTTCCTTCTGTCACCAGAGCGACTTTAAATATACTTTGTAAATAAAAAAAAAAGAGTTGAGTTTCTTCCTCTGTGGACTGAGTAATAAACATTAAATTGAATGTTCTGCCCCTTTTCAGGGCTCAGGCCTTAACTGTACTTTCTAAAAAGCTTCTTCTTAACTTATGCTCATCTGTTTCTTTTAGAGCCACTGGCCACACTTTTGCCTTCCTCACCAAGCAGTTATGGTTTGAGCACAAGGTCTGCTTTTCTAAATACAATTGGTCCACATTCAACTGTCAATATAGGGGCTGTTTGCTACAGTGGAGTTTTGGTATTCACAGTTCCAGGCTAAAATTGTAAACTAAGCTGTACATTCTTCTCATTCTTTCCTTAGCTAGCTTTTCCTCTTCCCTTAGCTAAATAACCAGAAATATCTGAACATGTAAATAACATCCAGGCTCAGCAACATGGGCTGCGGACATGATTGATGATAAGCAAAACAACTACTCTTTTCGAGAGTGAGTAGTGGTGGGTTGAAAAGCACAGAATTAAGGAGTAAAATGAAAATGGGTAGTGCTAAAGAGACTTTATTTTCTCTTCTGACTCAGTACGCTCCTCTAATCAGTTTATGGCACAATCTTCTTTCTGAAATATGTCACCAAGAAATATGACCGATTTGCCAATGTCACATTAGATTTATTTGTTTCCCCCTTTTACAGTGTATCTTTTTATTAAAGGTCTTTCCACCTTTGGAGATATAAATAAATGTATATTCTTAAACTTGAGTTTCTTGACACTGCTTTAATATAGGCAACAAAGAGAGAGAGAGAGAGAGAAATTTTAGAAGAGAGTCTTCTTCAGTAGATGTTGCAGGATCAATCATCTAATCCATATTAATGGAACACTTCCCTCTGGGTCTTATCTGTGGCAGTGCCATTGTAAGAAGCAAAAAGAGGTAAGATCGTCCCAGATCTCAAGAAGCTTACATACAATCAGAAGAATTGTTGAAGAGCTTTTGGCCCAGTTGAAGGCTAGCTAGTAACACTAATGTATCCTTTACTCCTTTGTCAGTTGTCATAATGGTGTTATTTATCATGACATATTTTTTTTTTTTTAGAATAAGTAATATATGTACCTTGTAAAAATTCAAAATGTGCAAAGGCATATACAATGAAAATTCTCTTCCCCACCTAATTTTCTCAGCACCCAGATTCACCCAAATTTAGAGGATAGTTTGTGGCTATAAATAACATATTTATATATACATATATGCTTGTATGTATGCGTATAAATAAATATATTTATTTGTATTAAACTCAGCTTTTAAAAAATATATTAAACTACTATATTTTTTGCACTATAAGATGCACTTGACCATAAGACACACCTAGGTTTAAAGGAGAAAAACAAGAAAAAAAATATTCTGAACCAAATATTGTACTAATATAATAAAAGATAGCAGAATAATATTTCAACCATGTAAAGTCAACAGTGATATTAAGAACCATCATCACTGTCATTAACAAATGAGGAGAGACTTTCAGGTTCGAGCACTCTTCTGGTTTTCTGGAAACCTCAAGAACTCATCATCACTAGTGTCAGAATTTATGAAGCTCAATTGTTCACAATCACTGATATCACTTTCTTCACTATCTTTACATATGACACTGTCTTCTGTTCCATCTCAGGCATTGCTAATGCCACATTTTCTGAATGACCATGCAACGGTTTCATCCTTTACTAAGTGCCAGGATGTTTTAACCCATTCACAAACTTGAGTGATAGTGGGCCTCTTCACTCGTCCAGTGGGTGTCAGATCATGATTAGCTGCCACCCATTTGTTCCACTCTTCTTGCACAAAGACTTTAAATGGTTTGTTGATGGAAATGTTGAGAGGTTGCAACTGACTGGTAAGACCCCCAGAAATTACAGCTAGATGAGTCTTCACGTCTTTAAAGCTCTTTTTTGTAGTTTTGCTAATATATGCTCTAAAACTGGTCAAGCACTAATAAAGCAGGTTTTCTCAGAAGCCCTCCAGGACGTAGTCTGCAGGTGAGACATCACTCATGCACAGTAAGCAGGTACAGGTCAGAGTAGGCACATGGGGTAGCTAAAGGAAGACCTACGGGTGCTACCAATCCTTCCAATAGCGCACTGCTCCCTCCAACACACACCAACAACCTCACTGCCCTACACATCACCAGCCACCTCAGTCTCCTGCATAAACTGACCATTTTTCTGGAACCACAGAGTGGCACTGAGATGGTGTGAGACCAGGGCCTTACAGAATAGGAACTAAGGGATTAGAAAGTACCTCTAACCTTCTGAAAGCTCCGCTTCCCCCCACTTCTCCCTTGGTAGGTAGCTGGTTGGCAGTGGAGGTGGTTCTATTGGCACAGACCCCACCCAGTGTCAAAGACAATTGGCAGCTGGCAAAGTGCACTCATACCCGTTATTAGCCTCAGCTGATTCGATAGGTCATTGGTTGTAGCTGGGAGTGTCAGGCAGCTCTCTACACTCTCCCAGGTCCTGGGTGATGGACAGAGGTGTATGGCAACTGACCAGATGCCTGATTCAGGAGTAAAGTGGGACATTTAAGCATCTCCAGGGGTTTTTCATGGGCTTACCACTTCCTCTTCTAATAGCTGTCGCTACCACTGACAGGTCAGGTAATACACATCAGAGTCTGTGACACAATATTTGTTCCATAAGACACACAGACATTTCCACTCTTTTTTTTGGGGGGGGGGAGTGTGTCTAATGAAGTGAAAAATATGGTATATATCTTGCTGATATCCTCATGAGTACATGTAGTTCTGTCTCAGCTTTTTTATGTCAATATTTTTATTAAAATATAGCTAACATACAATGTTCCATTAGTTTGAGGTATATACCATAGTTATTTAGCATTTATATACCTAAAGAACTGATCACCATAGTAAACCCAGGACCCATAGGATACCATACAGCACTATCACGATATTATCGACTAATTCCTTATGCTGTACATTACATCTCCATGACTTGTTTTATGGCTGGAAATCTGCATCTTCTATGCCCTTTCACCCCCCCCCTTCCATTTTTTGCCTCAGCTTTTAAAAAAAGGCTATATAGACTATAAATGTATGGATTATTATTTATTTTAAAAGTTTTCTATTAAAGCACATTCAGATTACTGCCAATCGTTTACTACAAATAATGTTATAATAAATTTACTTCTCTATATATCATTTCCATGAGTTTATCAGTAGAATGAATTTTTAGAAGTGGAATTATTGGAGTAAAGGGTATATACATATTAAATTTTTATAGTTTATGCTAGGTTTATTTCCATAGAGGTATAAAAATTATACTTCCACTAACAATGCAAGAAAACTTCTTTTCCCAAGTTCTTAATAAAACAGAGTATTATTAAACCTTTTTATCTCTATCTATTGCCTAGGTGAAAAATGATATGTCTCTGTAAATTTTAGTTTGCATTTCTGTTATGAGTAGGATTGAGGATATTTTCCTGTGTTTAGAAGGTATGACTTCACTTCTGTGGACTTTAGTCATTTTTTGTTCCTTTTATTGAATTGTTAGTAGCCTTGTAGTTTTACTTATTCACAGTGGTTCATTATATATTATATAATATTTATTTTTTCTATAACATAAGTTGCCAATGGATTTTTTTTTATTTGTCTCTGACTTTATTTTGGGGTGTTCTTTAAAAACAGTTTATCTGCTATTGACTTTATTTTTTTAATATGATTTCTGGGTTTTGTTCCATAATAAAGCAGGCATAATTTAACCTAAAATCTTCTAATATTTATTTAATTATTTTTATGGTTCAATTTTGGAAGGTTTAAATTTTTTATATTCCTGGAATTTATTTTATGTATTTCTTTAGAAGGCTACTTAATCAGCTTAGCAGCATGTATTAAATTAAGTGCTGCATTTATCATTTACTACAGTTTTATGAGGTATGACATTTAACATCAGGGACTCATCCTAGAAAAAGTGCTGCATACCTCACTGCTGAATATCACCACAGTCTCCTTTGAAGTTCTGACCTTAGGAAGCTACGCACTGATGCCAGTACCTAGTCCACCCTTCAAAGCAGTTTTGGAACTCTTTTTCTGGAATGGCCCTCAGAGTCATCATTGTATTACCATTGATATCCTGAATGCCATCAAAATGTCTTCCTTTAGATATTTTCTTTATCTTCAGGTAAAGAAAAAGTCATTGGGAGGCAGAGTGGGCAAGTAGGGAAGGTATTCCAATACAGTTATTTGTTTACTGGCTAAAAAGTTCCTTACGCACAATGTTGTATGAGCTTGTGCATTGTTGTGATGCAAGAGCCAGGAGTTGTTGGTGAAAAGTTCAGGTTGTTTTTATCTAATTTTTTTACACAGCTATTTCAGCACTTCCGAATGGTGATCTTGATAAACTGTTCGTCCAGTTAGAAAAGATTCACAACAAAAAATCCCTCTAATAAAGAAAAAAAAAAAAAAAGGTTGTCAGCAACCTCATTTTGACTCTTGATTTGGACTGGCAGAAGTTTTTTGGTCATGGAGAACTGGCGGATTTTTATTGTGCACTTGGATGCTTTGTTTCAGGATCATATTGGTACAGCCATGTTTCATCACCAGTGAGAGCACAGCTAAAACTATCATCTTGCCTCTCTAAAAGGTTTCGCCAAACTTTGACTTTTCTTTGTTTTTGTTCATTGATGAGATCTTTCTAGAGCATTTTTGCACACACCTTTCTCATGCTAAGATTGTCAGGGAAGATTTTCCTAACTATTTATCTATAGATGTTGACTTGGATTGCTATGTTTCTCACAGTCAGCTGGTGATTTTGATGCACAATTTGATAAATTTTTGCAATATTTTCATCGGTTCTGCTTGTTACTGGCCACCCTGACCTCTCTTCATTAGTGATGTTTTCTCTCTCCTCAGAAAAACGTTTAATCTATTTGTACACTGCTGTTTCTTTTTCATGGCATTATCTCCACCAACTTGGAGTAACACATCCCTGATTTAACTTCCACTTTTGCCAAGTTAACAATAAATTAAATGTTTGTTTGTTGCTCTAATTCAAACTGTGACATTCTTGTTGCAGCACACAGAAAACACACAACAACAATAATAAATACCACTCAGCAAGACACCACAAGTCGACATAAACACAGCTGTAAGGCACTGATATAACAAGGTTATAAAACTTTACTGAGTTGTTTGTATAATGCTGCCAATGTAAGCATACAGTGGCAAGTTCGCAAACTTAAATGTCAGACTTGTATATATATTAAAATCTATTTCTGTATTTTCTATAACCAATGATCTGTTTTCTTTTTAAATTTCTTTTATTGTTTTTGACAGAGAGAGACAGAGACAGAGAGAGATAGAGAGAAGGGGGAGGGCCCAAAGCAGTCTCCATAGTTGCACATCATTAGTTGTGACATAGTTTTATTCCACACAGGTGAACATGGGGCCACAAGGGCCAGGAACTGAACTGAGGGCCTCCCACATGGGAGACAAGAACCTTCACCACTGGGCTTGGCAGTTACCATTTGCGTTCAGCATATGGTGTTACAAGGCAAGTGCTCAATTGCTGAGCAATCCTGGCATCCCCCTTTTCATAATTTAATCGTCTACTCTACTTAAGTATTAAGTGAACTACAGAATCAACTTGTGTACTTTAAAAAAATTTGTGTTAGGGAAAGTGAGACCTTTCAGAGTTTTTAAATAGAAGGCCTTGGCTTTAAGATGACTGGCGTGACATATATATAATAACTCAGGGGTTATTAACATTTTAATGCTGTTTAAGCTTTTTAGCATAGAAAAAGGTATAAATTTCTGTGTTAAAATGTTACATTGTTTACTTGTATTTTACCATCGCATTCATAAATCCTAAGCATTCATTCCTAAACTTATTCATAGATATTTTATATTTTTGTTGCTATTATATATTAATCTTTTCTTTCAACATATAAGTTAAGTGACTGTTGTATTATATATAACAACTATTGGATCCTATATGTTAATTTCCTTCTCAAACACTTAATTCTTTTACCATTAGTAACAATTGTTCAGAGGACTTTTGGTTTGTTTTTTTTTGTAAGTAAACAATGGTCTAAAATAAGTAATTTTATCTATAGTTTTCTAATTTTCATATTTTTTTACTAATGTTTAAATTTATTGGGGTGACATTTATAAAATTATAACTGTTTTTTCCTCTTTCTGCTTTATTTTTTCCACTAGTAATGGAGAAACAAAGTTAAATGGAAGTAATAAAAAATTCATGACACTTTGTTACTGATCATATTTGAAAGGTTTCTAATGTTTTAAATAAGAAATAGATGTCATCTATTTTTTAAAGATTTATTTTTATTGTTTTTGATAGAGATAGATAGATAGATGATAGATAGATAGATAGATAGATAGATAGATAGATAGATAGATAGATAGAAACAGAGAGAAGAGAGAGAGCCCAGAGCAGTCTCCATAGTTGCACATCATTGGCTTTTCCACATAGTTTCATTCCACAGGTGGGTGCGGGGCTGCACAGGGCAGGAACTGGGCTGGGGTCTCACTCCGGTGAGAACTGAACTGGGGGCACTCCCCAGTTCAGCACATGGGTCTGCACAGGCAGGGGCCGGGATTCGATCCTCGGTCCCCTCGGCTGCAAAATGAGCGCTTAACCCACTGAGTCATCCCGGTTTCCTCTCAAATTTTACTAAATAACTTTTAAACATCTGTGGAGAAGGGCAATTTTCTTTATTCTGTTAACATTTTGAATTTTATTAATAGATTTTAATATTGAGCCACACACGTATACTTGGCCATTATAGTGTATTATTTTTTTTCTTTTGCTTCTAGATTCTGTTTGCTGATTTTCAGTTGGAAATTTTTGCTTGATGTTTGTAAATGAGTTTAGTCATTTCCTGTTGTTTTTCTTCTTTTTTTGGTTCTCTTTGTCAGAGATTGGTATTAATGTGATAGAAATTTCTAATAAAACCAGAAGGTTTCCTTTTCGTATCTGATACAGTATACCTACAATATTTTTAAATTGATACGAATTGCTCCTCAATGGAAGACGCCTGGGTTTTAATTACTTTGGTATGTTTTTGTTCTTCCCAGGAAGAGATCTGAATTCCAAGGACATTGAAAGTTCTAGAAACTAAATGTGATAAAGAAGAATAGGGGAATATGGAATATGGTGGTAGCAAACACCACTTAGTTTCTAATATTGCCTAATTCTGATCCTGAAACTGTTCCTTCGATGAACAAACATTCTACTCTGCACAGTACTCATGAAAAAGCAGTTACATATTTGTTTTAATGTTAATTGTACTCCATAAGGTTGCTAAATGCTCCTATATTTCTCTGTCTGTCTGTCTATCTACCATCTATTTTCTATGTATCTATCATGTATCTATCTATTTATTTATTTATATTCAAAAAGTGCATATTGAGTATTTGCTATACATTAGAAACTGCTAAATGCTGGACTACAGAAAAAAATTTGTCACAAATCTGTGAAACAACAATAATCAGCTAATATGCTGAATAAAAAAAAACCCACTGTACACAATCTTTATCACAACCAAAGAATTTAAGAATGTTTAGAGATATGAGTAGAAAACTTTCAGGCAGTAAGTGGCTTTCATCCCTAGAGATCTGACTACCCTGTGTAGATGTGCATCAGAGTGTTACTAATGTAGTGATTAATTTAGTCCCTTATGATTTCTTCCAAGTGAGAAAAAAGTAGGATGAAAGCTGAAGTAAAAATTTTTTTAAATTTAAATATAATTGAAGATACAAAACAAAAGAGACAACAGGGGAAACTGTTATTGAGATAAAGTTATTGAGATAAAACTAAGATAGGAGAAGAGTTAACTAGATAAAGAAAAACTTAAATTCTGGCCACATTGCAGAGAGAACAAAATAAGGTACAGAAAGACCAGAATGTCTGGAGAACAAAGATAGAGGAAGAGTATAATGAGATATGACTCAAGAAATAGACAATTGGGGAGCCGGGATGGCTCAGTGGGTTAAGCACTCACTTTGCAGCCCTCAGGACTGAGGATCGAGTACCAGCCCCAGCCCGTGTGGACCCATGTGCTGAACTGGGGAGTGCCCCCAGTTCGGTTCTCACCGGAGTGAGACCCCGGCCCGGTTCCTGCCCTGCGCAGCCCTGCGCCTACTTGTGGAATAAAACTATGTGGAAAAACCAATGATGTACAACTATGGAGACTGCTCTGGGCCCTCCCCCTTCTCTCAGTCTCTCTATCTCTCTCTCTCTGTGTCAAAAACAATTAAAAAAAAGAGAAAACACACATATTACAGATATTTCATGTGAATGTGTGTATGTATGTGTGTGTGTGTGTGTGTGTGTTAGTTTCCTATTGGTATTTCTTCATACAGTTGATAATGGAGTCTTGGGTTGAGAAGATAAAACAAGTAGCCTGGTAGTTTCATTATTACTTCTCTACTCAAAATCTTCTCAATCCAACATTTGTAAATTTTCTTTCTTTTTATTTATTTATATGAAATATAGTTGCTGTATAACAGTGAATGTTTCTGGTGTTCAAAACATGACTTGCTATTTGTATGTATTGCAAAATGATCACCACAATAAGTTTAATTAATAGCTATCACTACATATAGTTATAATATTTTATGATGAAAACTTTTAAGATATACTCTCTAAGCCACTTTCAAATATACTATTATTACCTATAGTCACTATGTTTATATTATATCCTTAGGACTTATTTATTTTATAGCTGGAAGTTTATACTGTTTGACCACCTGCACCCAGACCAATTTTGCCCACCCTCCACCTCTACCCCCAGCCTTTGGCAACCACCAATCTAGGAGTTCATGTCTTTTTATTTGTTTTAGATTCTACATATAAGTTAGATCATATGATATTTGTCTTTGTCTGACATATTTCACTTAGTATAATAGCTTCAAGGTCTATCCATGTTGTTGAAAATGACAAGACTTCATTATTTTTATGGATAAATAATATTTCACATTTTCTTATCTATTCACCCATCAATGGACACTTAGATTCCTTCCATGCGTTGGTTATTGTATATTTTTTAATTGCTCAATGGTGATCATTTAGTTAAAAAACCTTAATTAGCAACATTAACTTATTTGAACAGGAGTTTGACATGGTTTTGGTAGATAATAATGACATTGCTTGAGCAGTCATAAGCTTTGGTATAGACGTAGCATATACCAGATAGATTTAGATTATCTGTTTCAACAGACCCAAGCTAAACAATTATGTAAATTCTTATCCAGTGCAGAAAAACTCTAAAGAAGTCTATTTGGGAACATTGACATCCTAGTTTATGAACCCTGGTTTATTTCTACCCTATTACTTGGAACACAGAAATTGCTTATTGCCTTAAATGAGATAGAACATATAATTAACAACCTACTATAACTTCAAGCCAAATCATTTTCACATAATATGTCATGATATGCTTGGAGTTAAGGGCTTACCATTATGAATAACCAATATTTCTGTGTTGCAATGTTCTTTCTCACTCAGAAATTTTAAAAAAGTATCTGCGTTTACAAAAGCTAATTGTGGGATGAAATTCTTTCTGTACAAAACCTCATCACATAGAAAGTTTTTAGGAACTTGAGTGACAAGAAGAGAATCTGACATCGTTTTTTCCCCACAGTGAATATTTAGAAAAATACCCCCTATAAGCCTCTGTACTTATCTTAGCCATGGTTTACAAAGTGAAAAAGACTTAAAGAGAAATATCTTTCCTTCAAGAGAAGAAAATTATTATTCCATATTTCCTACAATCTCAAATTAGCAAAATACCAAAATAAATCAGAACTACACATTTTTCTTGATTTTCCACCTATTGTTTTTTCTATCAGCAGAAACATAAGAACTATTAGAAATTATAAAAAGTTAAAAAACCATACTCATGTGCCACAAAGATTGTGGTGAAATTTAAGAAGGAACTTGCTTTCTTTCAGATTAAAAAACAAAATGCCTCTAATGCAAGACTATTCGCTACTATTTACTACACAAGAAACTCAAAAATCACGAAGCTGAGCCATTTCAGTCACAATGACAACAACAGACTCACTTTTCTAATGTGGGTCAAGAATGGACCTACATGGTAAAAGATTGAAATGGCAGACTTTAATAAAATTGATTTTACTTAAGAATAATTTATTTGAATGATCTAATCAAAATAGCAGAGCAGGTAAACACTGTGCTTACTTCCCCTCAGGACTATATTAAAGTTACAACTAAGTTACAAAACAACCATTATTGAGAGTCACCTAAAGTCTAGCTGAACCAAAGTTTTACCTCTAAGGTCATACAAAAGAGCCACCTTGAGAATAGTAGCCTTCAAGCCCTCTTGATGAGGCAGAGATGCAGAATGAGCTGGTACCACAGCCATATGTCACAATGAAAAGTCATAAGGGATATCTCAGCTGCAAATTTCACTCCTCTAGAGGAGTGAAAAAAAACCACCCATTAAAATGAAGAGTCTATGTAGTATATGCATTACACTGGTCTTGTAAACCAGAAAAGAGAAGCAATAACTTCTCCATAGTCTCAAGGAAGAGACTCACAAATCCCACCAACACCCAAAGCTGAAATTCTACTTAAACTATTTCTTGAATACTCCCTATGAAGACAATCAATTGCCCTACTCTAACATGTCAGTATTAAATTTACTAGCACTCCATCTACACCCCTATGTAATTCGTGCATACAGTTCTTTACCACATCATTATATAGTACATATATGTATAATAATACATTAAATTATATATCCCTTGCATATAAGCAAGTATGTAGTATTATTTATAGTACATAGTACATAACTGGCCCTCATACATTAGAGTTTAATCCTCATGAATATCCATTATACAATGAAAGTGCTTAATATTGCATAGTGTGTTAACTGCCTTATCATACATACCCCATTAAGTCAAATCTTTTACTTGCCAAAACACATATCACCCCCAACCGGTGTCCCTTAACTACCAACTCACGTGAAACCAGCAACCCTTGCGAGAGGTGTCCCTCTTCTTGCCCCAGGCCCATCAATCATGGGGGTTTCTAGAAATGGGGTGTAAATGATGTCTGGTTCTTCCTTCAAGGCCATCTCACCTAAAATCACCTATTCTTTCCTCTTAAATAAGACATGTCAACGGACTAATGACTAATCAACCCAGGCTGACACATAACTATGGTGTTATGCCTCTGGCATCGTTTTAATTTAAGGGTATGCTTGGACTCAGCTATGGCCATCAAAAGCCTTAACACGGGCAAATCGTAGCCGAGCGTAACTTGAACCATGTGTCCTGGACATCAAAATCACACGGTGTAGTAAAGTCAATGGTACAAGGACATTAATGACAGAAAACATGAATGCTTTTACAACTTAAACAGATTAATGTCTGGCTGTAGATTAAATCCTATAGGTAGTATTCAGTCAATGGTTATTGGACATAAGCATTTATGCACACACCCATGGGTACGCACACACCCATGCATACACACCTATGTGTATACATACCCATGGGTACACAAACACCTGTACTAGACCCATAAAACTAGCTAGGCTCAACACACACACACCTCACACCCCTCCCATTAAATCTAAAATATTTGTGCAATTATAAAAACCCTGCTTGGGAAAGCTGGGATGGCTCAGTGGGTTAAGTGCTCGCTTTGAAGCCCCGAGGACCGAGAATCGAATCCCAGCCCCGGCCCATGCGGACCCACATGCTGAACTGGGGTGTGCCCCCTGTTCAGTTCTTGCCTGGACCTATGTGAGAGGCTCCCAGCCCAGTTCCTGCCCTGTGCAGCCCTGTGCCCGCCTGTGGAGTGAAACTATATGGAAAACTAATGTCAACTATGGAGACTGCTCTGGACCCTCCCTCTTCTCTCTGTCTCTTTCTGTCTCTGTTTCTCGCTGTCAAAAATCAATAAAATAAATCTTTAAAAATCCTACCAAACCCCAAAATCAGAAATATACATGGCCTAGCACACCAGACCTCTTGCTGTTTAGGTCAGAACCTATTTAAATAAGCCCCTGCCCACAGCCCAAGATTTAATGAAAACACCTCAATCTGATACAAGCTTGCTACTTTAATGATTCAATTTTCCTTAGACAGCTATGCTCCTAGATTTGCAACTGACCTTACAATAAAAATTTTAAACATAATAACTCCTGTCTAAAATAAACAAAAGGTGGCAGGGCCCCATGTTAATGTAGCTTAATACACAAAGCAAAGCTCTGAAAATGCTTAGATGAGTATTTTTATTCCATAAACACATAGGTTTGGTCCTGGCTTTTCTATTAGTTGTAAGTAAAACTACACATGCAAGTATCCATGCCCCAGTGAGAATGCCCTCTAAATCCTTCTAAATGATTAAAAGGAGCAGGTATCAATTCCACACCAGGCTCTCCAGCCCAGGGTTTCAGTGAGAGGCCAAGGTTTCAGTGTTGGGGAAAGAAGTCCCCGTAACTCTGGCTATGAATACCAGTGGAGATTGGGGCTCAGTTGGATGGAGAGTGGGTGAAGTGCCAGGTGTCTTCTTTTTTTAAAAATTTTTTAATAGTTTTTGACAGAGAGAGACAGAGAGAGAGAGAGAGAGAGAGAGAGAGAGAGACAGAGAGAGAGACAGAGAGAGAGAGAGAGAGATACAAAGACAGAGAGAAAGCAGAACTGGGGGCACTCCCCAGTTCAGCATATGGGTCCACTCGGGCTGGGGCCGGGATTCGATCCTTGGTCCCCGGCACTGCAAAGTGAGCTCTTAACCCACTGAGCCATCCTGGCTTCCCGGTGTCTTCTTAAAGATCCTACACTTGATGTATTCTCTCTGAGCTCCAGCTCTGGGGCAGCAACTCCAAAGAAGTCAGGACCTTATGGGGAAAAACTGAGTTGTCTGGCTTCAGAGTGAGGGCTGCAGAGGCAGCTTTATTCTGCAGTGGGGAGCTTTCAGAAGCCATTGTTTATTTGTTGAGCTCTCCCCACCCCCTGCAGACACAGGCAACCACCATATCTGGGTCTCCATCAACCTGGCTAATACTGCCCTGTTTCCTGAGACCACACCCCACCCAAACTTTGGGCACATCCAAGCCACATCCAGTGGCTTTTCTGTATAACAGCTTGCCTCGGTTCATATTACAGGCTTTTCTTAAATCTCTCAAAGGTTCACAAACTCCAAATGAGTATCATCTGGTTTTGGCACATCCCTCACCTCTGGCTGAGCAGCCCTAATCCTGGCACTAGTGACAGCTGGCCTTGGTTCATGGCTTCGCCTCTCAAGGTACTGCCAAGCCTAGTGTGGATGGTGGCCATCCGTGAATTGCTCTGTGGCTCATGTCAGGTGGACCTGGGCAGGGCACAGGCTGCAGCTGAACAGGGCCTGCAGACGGGCCCCTCCCAGGAATTCTGGGGTAGCACACATGTTGGCCTTTTTCAAACCCTGTCAGAGCATTGTGTGGCTGCCTCCCAGGATGACACATACAAAGGGCCGACTGGGTAGGCACAGGAGTCCCGTTCTATAGAGTCATCTCCTGCACCATGGCTCCTCGCCTGAAGTCACGGTCAGTCCTCACAGTCAGGCGGCCCGGAGGTCAATCCTTCGCATTAATATGCAACAGCAACCAAAGTTCAACTACAAAAGTAGGGAAAACACAACCCACACAAGGGACACACCTTGAGTTCCCAGCTCTGGTGACCAGGAAGACTATGCCACTGAGCCCCACAGTGTACCTACTACGTGAGGTTACTCTAGTAAGACCAAGAGAAAAAGCTGGCCTACCTAATACATAGAAACAAACACAGAGGGGCAATCAAGCCGGGGAGAGAAAGAAACATGTCCCCCAAAAAATAACAAAACAAAGCTCTAGGGAAAAATAACAACAACTGAACAAGTTGGAGACAAGCAATCTACTAGATGCAGCATTCCAAACACTGGTTGTAAGACGGTTCAATAATTACAGGGAGAACTATGACAAAGATATAGGAAAAATAAAAATAAGGATAGAGAACATAAAAAGGAACCAGTCAGAAATAAAAAATACAGTAAATGAAATGAAGAATATATTATAGGACATCAAAAGTAGATTAGATGAAACAGAAGAACAAATCAATAATTTAGAAGATAAGGTAGCAGAAAATCTTCAGTCAGAAGAACAGGAGAGGGAAGCCAGGATGGCTCAGTGGGTTAAGCGCTTACTTTGCAGCTCTGGGGACCGAGGATCAAATCCTGGCCCCGGCCCATATGGACCCATATGCTGAACTGGGGAGTGACCCCAGCCCAGTTCCTGCCCTGTGCAGCCCCACGCCCACCTGTGAAATGAAACTATGTGGAAAAAGCAATGATGTGCAACTATGTAGATTGTTCTGGGCCCTCCCCCTTCACTCTATCTCTGTACTCTCTCTCTCTCTGTCAAAAAAATAAAATAATAATAAACCTTAAAACAAAAAGAAAGAAAAAGAAGAAGAAGAACAGGAGAAAAAAAAGAATGCAAAAAAAATGAGGATAGTTTAAGGGGTCTCTAAGACAACATCAACCATACCAACATTCACGTCATAGGGATTCCAGAAAGAGAAGACAGAGAGCAAGAAACTATAAACCTATTTTAAGAAGTAATGACAGAAAACTCCCTTAATCTGTCAAAGAAAACAGACATATAAGACAAGGAACTGAAGAGAGTCCCAAACAACATGATCCCAAAAAGGCTCACATCAAGATACATCAGTGTTGAAATGCCACAGGTTAAAGACAAAGAGAATTTTAAAAGCAGCAAGATAAAAGCAGTTCTTATCTACAAGGGAGATCCCATAAGACTGTCAGCTGATTTCTCAACAGAAACTTTACAGGTGAAAGGGAATGGCAGGAAATATTCAGACTTACCACAAGATTGCTCTACCCAGGAAAGCTAACATTTGGAATCAAAGAATAGATAATGAGTTTCCTAGACTAGAAAAAGCTAAAGGAGCTCCTCTAAATCAAACAAGAATTACAAGTCATATTAAAGGGACTTTTTTTTTTAAGACAAATAATTAAAAAAAAAGATTAAAAATATGAGTAATAAAATGGCAATAACTACATATCTATCAACAATTACTTTTAAGGAAGCCAGGATGGGTCAGCAGATTAAAGCACTCCCTTTGCAGCTCTGGGGTCTGAGGATCGAGTCCTGGTTCCAGCTCCAGCCTGTGAAGACCCGTATGCTGAACTGGGGTGTGCTTCCCATGTGGGAGGCCCAGTTCTCACTGGGGCGAGCTTCCCACACAAAAGTCCCCCGGCCTGGTTCCTGCCCTGCATGGCCTTCTCCCCACCCCCACCCACCTGTGTGGCATGAAACCATGCTAAAAACTAATGATGTACAACTATGGAGACTGCTCTGGGCCCTCCCCCTTCTCTCTGTCTGTCTGACTGTCTGTCTGTCAAAAACAATAAAGTAAATCTTAAAAAAAAAAAATTACTTTCAATGTACATTGATTAAGTGCTTCAATCAAAAGATAGGGTGGCTGAATAGAGTAGAAAAAAGACCCTGATATACGCTGCCTACAAGAGAGTCATTTCAGGTTGAAACACACACAGAGATTGAAAGTAAAAAATGGGGAAAATGGGGAAGCCAGGATGGCTCAGTGGGTTAAGTGCTCACATTGCAGTGCCGGGGACCAGGGATCGAATCCTGGCCCTGGCCCGTGCGGAGCCATATGCTGAACTGGGAGCTCCCCCAGTTCAGTTCTCTCTCTGTCTCTGTCTCTGTATCTCTCTCTCTCTGTCAAAAAACAATAAAAATAAATAAAATATTTTAAAAAATGGGGAAAAGATACTTTATAAAAATGAAAACAAAAGCATGGCAATAGTTATACCACACAAAACAGACTTTAAAGCAAAGTTTGTAACAAGAGATAAAGAAGGACTCAGTAAACACATTTCTGATTATTTATATAAAGAAACCCAAAAATTCAAATTCAAAGGGACATGCATATTCATATATTTATTGCAGCATTATTTATAATGGCCAAGGTATGAAGGCAGCATGGGTATCCACCTGTGAAAAAGTGGATAAAACGGAGGATATATATTTATTCAGGGGTCTCCAAACTTTTCAGCCCGCAGGCCGCATTAACTATCAAACAGCAGTTTGGGAGCCGACTACACACTCGAGGTCCAAATAAAAAAGAATCAAAACATAGATGTTGTTTTTAATTATTTATTTAATATTATTTTATTCAGATAGAAAGGTCTCCACGGGCCAGATGAGAGGGCCTCGTGGGCCGGATGCGGCCTGCGGGCCGTGGTTTGGAGACCCCTGATTTATATGAATATTGCTTTGCTGTGGAAGGGAAAGGATTTTTGCCATCTGTAGGGGCGTGGATGGACCCAGAGGGTACTGTACTGAATGGAGCATGTCACACAAAGACCAAAGTAATGTGATTTTGCTTATGTGGAATCTAAAGAACAAAATAAACTAATAAAATAGAAACAAACTCATAGATACACAGAAAATTTTTAAATTTATTTTTATTGTTTTTGACAGAAGGAGAGATAGATAGAGACAGAGACAGAGAGAAAGGGGAGGGTCCAGAACAGTCTCCATAGTTGCACATCATTGTGTTTTCCACATTGTTTCATTCCATGGGTGGGCAGGGCTGCACAGAGCAGAAGCTGGGCCAGGGTCTCATCCCGGTGAGAACTGAACTGCAGACACTCCCCAGTTCAGCATATGGGTCCACACGGCCCAGGGCTGGGAATCGATCCTCTGTCCCCGGGGCTGCAAAGTGAGCGCCTAACCCACTGAGCCATCCCGGCTTCCCCCAGAAAATTTAATGGTTGCTGGATGTGAGGGTAGTTGAGGGTGGGTGAAAAAGGGGTAGAAATTACAAAGTATAAATTGGTTGTTACAAAGTTACACAGTAGTCATGGGGATGTAGGGTACAGCATAAAGAATACAGTCAATAATATTGTAATAACGATGTGTGGTGTCAGATGGGTACTAGATTTATCAGGGTGATAGATGGGAGAGGTGTTGGGGGGTGAGGTGAAAAAGGTGAAAGGATTAAGAAGTCCAAATTGGCAGTAACAAAACAGTCATGGGGCTGTAAATTAAAACACAGGCAATATAGTCAATGATATGGAAATAACCATGTAGAGTGCCAATTGGGTACTAGATTAGTCAGGAGAATCACTTCTTAAATTATACAAATATCTAACCACTATACTGTACCCCTAGAATTAATATAAAATAATATGAAATGGCAAGTGTAATTGAAAACTGTAAAAAGTGGGAAAAAGGTAATGGGAAATAGGTTAAAATTTCCAGGTATAAAACAAATCAGTCCTGAGATGTAATGTACAGCATAGGGGTTATAGTCAATAATACCGTCATAGCAAAGTAGGGTGTCAGATGGTTGCTGGACTTACCACGACAATCAATTCTTTAGCTATATAAATGCTGAATAAGTATGGTGTACACCTGAAACTAACATGATATTGTATGTTAGCTATATTTCAATAAAACTAAAAAAGATAATTTGTTTCAAATGCATTAGTCTCTGATCAATCCTTACAAAAATTGTATTCTTCTCTCATTTCTGGTGAGAGTCTCATTTTCCTAACAAATGTCTTAATAACTACATGAGTGCATAGGACAAGTCCTAAATCATATTTGAGTCCTCTGGGTAGAAATAACTCTTAGCTGAATTTCAAAGCATAGGCATGAGCTTAGTCTTAATTTATTAGACATTTAATACAAATGAATGGGGGAACTGAGAGAAATCTAGCTAACAAGGAATGAGATAAGTTGATTCTTCTGCCAAAGTACAATGTTATAAATAAATAAAATCTTCTATAGAAACCCAAAAGAAAGATCTTGGCTTATTCTAGCTAATCTGTGTAAAGGAAAAGGCATTTTAATCTAATAACATGTATAGAAGTTTATTTCAAGGGGGAAAGGAGAGGAAGCTCGAACCTAAGGCTTTAGTGGTAATGATCTGTTGCTATTTCCACCTCCCCTTTTGTCACCACTTTTTTTCAATTCACATCTACTTTGGAAAAAAAAAAAAAAGATTAGTTATAAAGAAGCTTGGAGTGTGTGCATTAGTGAGGTTAGCGTGGTTACACCAGGGTAAGAAACCAAAACCTCTGTAGCTTAACCCAGTAAAATGTACTTCTGTGCTTTGAGCAGCCCCTACCTAGCTAGTGACTTGGCGATTCATCCTGCCTGAATGTTTTTTCTGCATCAGTTTCCATGTGATGAGTTAGAAGAGAGAGAACTTGGGAGAAAGCTCTGACTCTTAAATGTCTTACCAGGAAATTTACGTCATCAATTCTGCTCACAGCTGACTTGCCCCAAACTAGAAATGGCCCCACGTTTCTTCTAGCTAGGATGGCGAGATATGCCATTTTAGTTGAGACAGACAATAACAGGACTGTCCCATTTTAAATGGTACGTATGGTCAGCCTAGTTTCACCGGGCTAAATTCAAGATGTTAGTAGGCTGACCGTATGTACCATTTGAAATGAGAGAGTACCATTATTTTCTGTCCTGTTTAAAATAGTCCATCTGGTCAGCCTACTTCAAGCCTGTTGAAAATATGAAAAAAGACATGAATACTTATTTAGTAAGGGCAAGTGTGTCTGCCACAGGGAACCAGTATTAGAATAATCCAGAAAGAGGTAGCTTTCTAACAGAAGAGGTGTAATGAGAGTATTTCATATCTAAAGGATATTTAACTTTAAAAACATGTATTTTTATTATCCAAGAAACATGTTTTTCATCTATCAATGTTCCTGTAAAGCATTATTTCTGCAAACGGTCAATAAACTGCTAATTTTAAAGACAAATTTCTGAGAGATGTTCTGTTTCTTTTCACAGTCATTCGAGACATCCTCTAGGCGCTTCCTTTTTTTTTGTTTTTATGACATTTCATTCTATTCTATCCACTTCTTAGAGCTGTCATTTAATCTATCACATATACAAGGAACAGTCTCAACATTTTTGTCCTTTAAACCATATCCCTCACTTTAAATTGAAGTTCAGAGCCCATTTCAGGAGAGCGTCTCTGGGGAAATCTCTCTCAATTAACTTTGGCTCATTCTTTGATCTGTGCAATTCTTTTCCTTATCACTTTCTGTCAGAATATTTCTTTGTATGTATTCATATTCATTGAGTACCAACCCATCTCATCTCTTTTGAGGGACTATAAAATTCTCAGGGCATAAGTCAGGTCTAATCTCAACTATGTACTTTCAGTTCCAATTATAGTGCTAAGCATCTGTGCGTATTCAGCAAATGTCATTGACCTATTTACAAAGACTTGAGATTGTATGTATAGACTTTGGAATCCCCTGCCTGATTGCATTAAAGTTTTTTGAATAATTTCCTCCAATTCTTCAAAATGGAATACGTCAATGAATAAGAAATAAATCATGTAGTAGCATCTGTTTTATAGCTGGTTTTCAGCTTTGTAATAATAAAGGACAAGTTAGAACAACTGTTGATACTCAAAGACACTAATGTATTCATTGGATTCCAAAATGTGTTGTGAATAATTCTAAAGAACAAAAGTAATTAACATTAAATAGCAAAAATTACAAGCAGCACTATCTTCAAAAACTATGTGTACAGTGTAGTAGAAACTTTGGGAGAAGTGTGTTGCCAGTAGAAAGCCCTTGGGCTTATTTTCCAGCTGTACGAGTGTTTTTTCTTTCCTGCAAATTGTATGGATCACAAAGTGAGTTCTAACCTAGACCAGTTTATAGTTTAATAATAGTATATCAAGTTAAAGAAAAGAAATGTGGGGAAAAGCCGGGACGGCTCAGCGGGTTGAGCGCTCGCTTTGAGGCCATGAGGACCGAGGATCGAATCCCGGCTCCGGCCCAGGCAGGACCCACGTGCTGAACTGGGGAGTTCCCACAGTTCGGTTCTCTAACTGTCTCTGTCTCTGTCTCTCTCTCTATCTGTCAAAAAGTAAAATAGAAATAACTATGCACTG
>PVKE010005774.1:0-57471 GCA_004027555.1 Craseonycteris thonglongyai
TGGGGAGCATACACAATGTGTCATATATATTAATATGTGCTATGTCAATGCCTGATGTTTATGCACGTGTGTATGTGTGTACTTAATGCAACAAATGCTTATTAAAGACTTACCATGTGTTAGTACCAAGTACCTCAAACTTTGAGTCCCTGCTTTCAAGGCATTTAAGTCTACTTAACAGTAAGTAAACAAAAAAGAAAACAAAAAAAGCATTCTGGGGGGTGAGGAGTAGGCAGAGGGGACGGAAGTCTTCTGCATCCAGGTCACACCTGGCATCGCCAGCAAGAGCGACGGGAGGAGGACGTGGAAAGGGAGCGTGAGAAGGAAGGGCTGCAGGTGGGCAGGTGGGGAGGAGAGAAGCAGCCGTGTAGGCCTGCCCATCCATATACCTTTCTGGAGCTCTATAGCGGCAGGGGACACATTCTCCGGTCCTTGCTAGCCTAGATGGGGGAGCGTCCCTTTTACGAGGACTGTCTCTTCACTGGGATCTGCCCCCCAGCCTCTCTAGTGACTGAACATTCACCCAGTCCTCCCGGCCTCCTTATGCCTGGGACAGATTACCTCTGATCTGTGCCGTCATGCCTCCACCCTCTGCTTCCTTCTAGCTATTGCCTCTGCGTCCATTCGCAGCCACGTTTCTTCGCACAGTTGCCCACCTTTGGTAGTCTTCCCTTCCCCCCTTCCACTCGCCTTGAGTCTCGTCCCATCTGGCTCTGTGATTCTCCCCCACCCAAATCTGCTCTGCTCAGGTCAACCCCTGACACCCCCCAGATGTCACAGTGCCCAGCCCCTCCTGAGCCTCTGAGGCTGCACATAGGGCCTCCCCCTTAGTCCTGCCCTCCGTGAGCTGACGAGACAACGCTGTCCGGTGGCCTACTCGCTGGAGACCAGGCTGATTTCCGCCCTCCGTCCTCCCTGACCCTGGGGTGTTGGTGTGCATATGCCTGTCCATCCGCCACCCATCCAGGCCACCTCTGCCCCATCATCACAGCTCCTTGGCCATGTTTCCCAGTGCTGGCTACTCATCGGGAGCACCGGGAACTTCTAAAATGCGCAGATGCCAGAACCCGTGAGGCAGTAATCAGACCAGAATGTTGGGGATGGAGCCCAGACACCAGTACCTTTTCCTGTTAACTGCCCAGTGCTTTTGATGAGCGTGAGGGCGGCGAGCCTTTGCTGTACAGACCCCACTGACTGCAGAGCCCCGGCCACCCTGTGATGTCCACACCGGCTTTCTCCTTGGAGCCCTCAACGGTGTCCCTGACGTCATACTTCTTACGGCTCCTTGGATATCCAACAGCCCGCTCACCGTGACCGACTGCAAACAAGTCGACCCTTCCCTCTGCCTGCTCTTCCTCCCTGTTCCCCACTTGCTGAACCGGACCGATCTGCTCCACGTCATCCAGGACTGAACCCACATTTAAACTCGCCTTTTCTCCCATCCCCCTACATCCAACTGGTCGCTCAGACCGGTGACTAGTTTTTAGCCTTTTAATTACCTTTCAGTGCTTCTTGAATTGGATCCTTCTTTTCGTTCTCTCTGACTCTGCCTACCCCCATCTTGTCTCACCTGAGCTAGCTTAAGCTCTAGCGTGGCCTCCTTCTCCCCAGCCTTGCTCCCCTGCAGTGCTTCACATTGGGTTGCTTCTGAAGCCTACGTGTGGTCCTGTGTCCTCTGCTGAGAACATCTAGCAACTTCCCAAGCCCTCCCAGCAGCCTCGGCACCTCCTGCTCTGACCCTGCTGACCTCTGAGTCTCACCTTCTCTACCTCCTGCCAGTCCAGGCTTGGTCCCCCACCTGGACTGTCCCTCTTCCAGTTCCTCCTCAGCCTGCACATCCCTAAAGAATGACTCCTGCCTGAAGCCTTTCAGAGCTTCTGCCACCACCCTGTGCTCACCGTGCATTGGAGACTGGTGTCCTGTTCCCGCTACCTCCCCAGGGCAGAGCTGACGTCATTTACATCTAAGCTTAGCACAGTGAGGGCCTGGCCCAAAATCAGTGCTCAGGAAATGTTTGTCAAATGAATAAATTAATTAACGTGAACAGCCTGACTCCCTTGGAGGGTGGGTGTGGCTACTGTGGAAGAGCCTGAGGAGGAAAACCCTGAGCCCATGGCAGGGCAGCTGAGGTCACCCCACCTTCAGACACAGAGTTCATCTGGATTCTATTGCCTACCAGGGCTATTGTAGAAGCATGACATTTCTTCACGAATATCTCCTAATCTATAAAATAGGGATAATGGTACTCATTTAGCAGGAGTGCCATGAAGATCAGAGAAGCTAATGGATAGGAATATGTTTTGAAAATTATAAATGACTGGGGAAGCCAGGATGGCTCAGTGGGTTAAGCGCTTCTTTTGCAGCCCTGGGGTCTAAGGATCAAATCTCGGCCCCAGCCCGTGCGGACCCATATGCTGACCTGGGGTGTGCCCCAAGTTCGGTTCTCACTGGGGTGTGCTTACCATATGGGAGCCCCCAGTTTAGTCCCCAACTCATGGGGACATGCCTCCCATGCGGGAGGCCCCTGGCCCGGTTCTCGCCCTGTGTAGCTCCACGCCCACCTGTGTGGAATGAAACTATGTCGAAAACTGATATATAAAACAGAAAGTAACAAAGAAACAAGAAGTCATGGACACAGTCAATAGTTTAGTAGTTACCTGAGGGCAAGGGGGGAGGTGGGTGGGAGAGCTGAGGGCAGGGAGAGTAGTAGGGAGGGGACATCAAATATATGGTGATGAAAAGTGAGCTGATTCTGGGTGGTGAGCACACAATACAATGCATAGACAATGTAATGTAGAATTGTACACCTGGACACAATGTAATTGTTACCAACCAATGTCACCCCAATAAATTTAACAATAAAAAAAAAAAGAAAGAAAACGGATGACATACAACTATGGAGACTGCTATTGGTCCTCCCCCTTCTCTCTGTCTGTGTCTCTGTCTGGCTCTGTCAAAAACAATACAATAAACCTTTTTAAAAGAGAGAAAATTATAAATGACTGTTCACCACGAGGGATGGGTATGCAATGTCCTCCCTTGGCAGGAGGCTCTGTGCTGGTGGTTCAGAGGACGCCTCATGTGGAAAGGCTGCACACAGCCAGCACAATGGTCCCCACACAGCTGCCAGGACCGTGTCCCTTTGTGCCTGGCAGGGTGTCCTGAGAGGGGCCCACCTGCACTTACAGTGCAGGCCTTTGTCCACTGAGCAACCCCTGTGGTCAGAGAGGAGGGTGCCCGGGGTTAAGAAGTTCAGCTCCTCAACTGACCCCAGGGTGCACCTAGGCACCAAATGGGTGCCTTTGTGTGAGTGTAGTGAGGAGTTCTGCGTCTCCGCCTGGGGGCCTTAAAATAGCACTGGGAAGATATTTTTAGGACACTATCCTGAGGCGGGGCTGCAGCCAGTGGCCTCCCGTGACGCATGAAACTTGTTTTGGCTCTATTCGCAAGAGATTCCGCCAGCTGGTGTTGGACTTGAAGGACGTAAAAATACAAACAAGGTGGGAGAAGCTGGGTTCCAGCCACAAGGCATTCCCCACCCCCACAGCACATGAATGAGAACGTTTAATTTGACCTTCAGTTCTCTGGAGATTACACAAATCAGTGCCACCTGGAGGGTTTCAGGCTGGAGGTATAGGACAAAGAGCTAACCCCATTCTATAGGTCAGAAACTCAGGCTGTGAGAGATTGCTGAATTCATTCACAGTCTCATTGTTAATATGTGGCTGGCCACATTCAGATCCTGTCTAACTCTAAGCCCCTGACATCTTGCCAATTTCCCAACTATAAGATCTTTTTTAAAAATATTTATTTTATTGTTTGAGAGAAGGTGAGAGAGAGAGAGAGAGAAATGGGGTGAGGGAGCCCAGAGCAATCTCCATAGTTAAATAACATTAACTGTGACATAGTTTCATTACATACAGGTGGATGTGGTGCTGCACAGGCCAGAAATCAAACTGGGGGCCTCCCGCATGGGAGGCAAGAACTTTCACCCCCATCCTGGCAGTTACCAGTTGTGCCACAGTTCAGTATATGGGTTTGCACGGGCTGGGGCTGGGACCAGAACTTGATCCCAGGAACTCTGGGCTGCAAGGCAAGTGCTCAACCTGCTGAGCTATCCTGGCATCCCTATAAGACCATTTTAAAGTCTGCAAAGTACTTCTATAAACATCATTTTATTTGATCCTCATCTAAGGCAGCATTACTATCTCAATTCTATTTTATTTTTATTTTTTTAATATTTATTTTTTTATTGTTTGACAGAGAGACACAGAGAGTAGGGGGAGGGCCCAGAGCAGCCTCTATTGTTTCATGTCATTAGTTTTCCACATAGTTTCATTCCACAGGTGGGGGCCGGGCTGCACAGGGCTGGAACTGGGCCGCGGTCTCGCCCCTGCAAGAACTGAACTGGGGGTATGTCCCAGTTCAGCAAATGGGTCCACACGGGCCAGAGCTGGGACTCAATTCTCAGACCCCAGGGCTGCAAGACAAGCATTCAACCGCTGAGTCATCCCAGCATCCTTATAATCCCAATTATACAGGTGAAGAAACTGAGGCTCAGAAAGCAAAGTGACTCCTAGAGACCCCTCAGACCACATCTGGGTCCTCAGTCTCCAAACCCCTCGCACCTGGTTAGTGTAAGGCCCCATGGGAGGCTAGGATGAATGACAATGGTCTTGTGAGGAAGAGGCTATGAACACAAACTCTGCAACAACTGGCAGGCTAGGAAGGGACAAATGTGTCCATCTGCCTAAGCCTATAAGTGCTTCTTAGGGACAGGGAAGCAAACGCAGAGACCCAGAGCTTGGCCCCTGCAGAAGAGGCTTGCAGGCTGCACTGCGGCAAGCTTGTCCAACCTGCAGGCTGCAGGCCCCACGCCGCCCTGGGCGGCTTTGAATGTGGCTCAACACCAATTTGTAGACTTGCTTAAAACATTATGGAGTTTTTTTTGATTATTTTTTTTAGCTCATTAGCTATCATTAGTGTTAGTGTATTTCACATGTGGCCCAAGACAATTCTTCCAATGTGGTCCAGGGAAGCCACAAGGTTGGACACCCCTGTACTCTGGGCTCATGGTCTTGCTGGGTATCCCTCTGCTCCCAAAGAACCTGGTGGTTTATGGCTATGAATAACCATAACAGTACAGAATAGGAAAGTCAACATGGCATGAAATCCTGCCATGCAGAGCTGCTTAATACTCAGGGACCGTTACTCCTCTCAGGTATGTCTTTGCACTTGTAAGAAGAATGTGGGAACAAATATGGGACAGCATTTATAGTATGTGCTCTCCTTTGATTTGCTTCAAATAGTCAACTATATAGCAATAAATACAAACCTATATCATTTTAACTACTGCACCCAATTCCAACAAATGACTGTACCTTTTTAATTTAATCAGTATTCTCACTGCAGTTTGCATTGTTTCATATCTCAGCCATGTTTCTCTATCCTTAAACCTTTCACCTCAATCAAAATGCACAAAAATGCACACTTTATACTGTTCCACAGCAATTAACTTTCATTTTGCCCTTACCAGTATGTTTTTATTAAATGACAGGAAAAAAGAGAAACCATAGAGACACCAAAGGAGATCCTCTACCCAGCAATTTCTCCAGCAACTTACCCAGCTCCTTTATCTTTTTAAAGGCAAGAAGCTCTATGCTGTCTTCGCAATTCTTACAGTAACTAAACCAACTTGATGAAATTCCAGTCTCATTTGGGGGGCCTTATCTTACCTAGATGCCACACATCTGAACCATTCCAGCTACCAGAGAGACCGAGGAGAGAGTCTTCTGCAAATTGCTGTAATCTCTCAGCATGTGACTGGAGAGCCGGTCCGCCACTTGTTGCTGACAGCCTCGGGCTCCCACCCCACAGGAAGCCTCTTAGCCTCTGAGTTCACTGCCCTCTTTTTTTTTTTTTTTTTTTTATCTTTTCACATTTATAGAGAGAAATTATCTTTTTGTCTTCAGTGCATAGTTATTTCTATTTTACTTTTTGACAGATAGAAAGAGAGACAGAGACAGAGACAGTTAGAGAACCGAACTGTGGGAACTTTTTAAGGTCAATGTTTTAGGGACAAATGCGGTGGTGTATGGGAAAGCAACCCCCACCCCTTTTTTTAAGTTGCAAAGGGTTATATAAAACACAAAGTTATTACTTTATTAATTATCCTGATTGACCAGAGGTTCCTAATCTTTTCAAATATGCCTGTCTTTTTAAAGTAAAAAAATTTCCCTAAATCCTGACAAATATCTTTTAAGCCCCTAGTACATGCCTGGCCTTGAACAAGGTGTGAGGAGTAGAGCAACAAAGCAGATGTGGATTCGCCTTTCTGAGATCTGGTGATGCTGTAATGGAGGGTCATTGAGTGGGATATCTTTTGTAATATCCACTGAGCGAGGAAAGTGCACGATGCCTAATATGGATTTAGAGCTACTTCTAAATCAATGCTTATTTCTTTAGTCACTGTGGCCGCTCTGTTGTACATTTGAACAACTATTTGTATTTGCGAGACATTGTACTCATATAGTAGAGACAATGCCTCATGTACAAAACAAACTGGGCTGCAAAGACAAAGTCATATTGCAGCCAAAGCAGCCGTTGTGTTCTAATTTTGTCCTTAATGCTATTTACAGACATGATGGTCTTTTGACATCCCCAAAAGGCAGCCCAAAGGAATAAGAGGAATTCTTAAAAGAAAGTGTGCGATTCAGCACCTTGGACACAAACCTTTCAAAAGCACCTCTGCGATTTGGATTCCAGGGTTTTCATACAGGGAAACCGACGTTCCCTGCAGAGAGGAGAAGGAGCCAGCCCCAGTTCACAGAGAACTCAGAACTCAAGACTTCCCGCCTAGGGTTTTTTTCTATTGTGTCACCTGCTTTATCAAGATCATTCATCCTTGACATCAAGGCCTAGCATGTATCCCAGCAAATCTACTCATGGATAAATTAATTCCACAAACATTTATTGAGTTATTCCCTAGTATATGCTGGGAAATGTAGTCACTACTGGGGTTACAATAGTGAACAGGAGAGGATATGGGTTTCAAGGCTCTTATTTGGGTAAGGGGAATAGACAGCTAAGCAGGCAATTAGCATACACTATGCTAATGGCCCCCACAGAGGGGTACCAGGAAGCTCTGGGAACAAGTTCAGGGCCTCCTAGTCCAACTGCTGGGAAAGGAGGTGATGGAGGGCATTGAGTGTTCTACCCTAGTACCCTTAGGTGGTGTCTGAACAGGGTCTTTAAGATTGGCTAGGAATTAGGGAGTGGAGGGCAGGGCACTCTAGGCAGAAGTGTAACATGTTCAAAGACCTGGAAGCAAGAGCAAGCATAAGATATGGATAGTGGACGCATTAGTGAAGGAAATGAGTGCTGAGGAATAAGGATGTAGCTAGAGATCCACAGGGATCAAGTTGGGAGGATTCCGTGGACCAGGTTAAGGAGGCTTGGATTTCATCCTGAGGTCTAGGGAAGCCATGGAGAGACAATGGTGACCCAGTCAGTTCTGTGGTTTAAAAGATGGCTCTGGATGCTGTGTGAAAAATCAATTAGAGGGGAACCAGGCAGGAGTCAAGATGGTTGGGGAGCCCTGCAGTATCCAGGCATGGGGTGAAGGTGGCAGGGGATGGAGAGAAGTAGATGTAACCAAGAGATATTTAGGAGAGTCAAAAAGACTTTGTGAATTATTAGAAGTCCGTGTTCATGAGAGGTCTCATAATCCCTTGTCTATGAAATTTAAAATTCTTCAATTACTAAGACAAGCTGATGGGTTCATCTAGAAACCTAACACAGAAAAATAGTCATCTCATAGCTGTGCCTCTAGACACACCTGTCAGCCTGATCCCACTTCATTCAAGTCTTGGACCTTTGGGGTTTTGCATGCTGAAAGATCTACGTGATCAATTCAGCTCCCATGGCACTCATCAGGAGACAACTAGTAATGGAATTGCAACGCATTGGGGAGAACTGCCAGATATAGATAGATATATAGATGGACAGATGCATATAGATAGATGATATAGATGGATATAGATAGATAGATGATATAGGTAGATAATCCAGCCATAAATGCCTCTATTTTTCTTATTACATGGCCGGATACTTTCTGGACAGCCCATACATATGGGAGGCATACCAGCATTAAGAATTCATTCTTTCCTGAGGGAAAAATACTACATATAAATGTGTGTGTGTGTGTATGTGTGTGTGTGAGAGTGTATCATGCAAGCTCACTCTCTCATGCATCACACACATACTCTCACACACACACACACACACACACACACTCATATGTAATATTTTTTCCTCAGGAAAGAATGAATTCTTAGTGATGGTATGTCTCCTATCCTAAAAACCTCCTGTGGTGGCCTGGAGGACAAGCTTGAGGCTAAATCTGCTTGAGGCTTCAATCCTCTATCAGGTTGGGGTAGGGGTGCAAAGACGAGGAAGGAGGGGCCTGGCAAGCAGTTTCAATTGAGCCAGAAAAAAACAAATATGAGTAATGTAACAAGATATCTGTAAATCAGGGCAGGGTGTTTGAGATAGGTGAACATATTGTAAACAAATGATAAGAACGTGGTCGAGCCAGGGTAAGGGTCCCTAAGGACACCCACCTGACAGGCCATTTTAGAAAGGAAGGGCTGTTCTTAGAAACAGGAAATGCCTGAGCAGCACAGCACATGTGCAGTACTCTGAGGGTCGAGACGGTCCTGCTGATGTCGGTACTCCCAGCATATTGCCTGCCTGATTTATAGGTGGCATTAAATGTGAATAAATGACTACTGAGTAATTACTTGATGGAGTAAATATATTAACAAGTATGATAAAGTCAAATACTGACTTTGACCTTATGGAACACGGGGAAGGGCCCTTGCAGGGGTGGGTGTAGTCGGTTTGTGTTCTTTTGACAGGACAAGGTATTCTAGCCAGAGTCACTTAATGCTGACAGGATGCATCCATGAGCTACTGGGGGAAGCAGGGTGTGTGTGGGGTGTGTGCACACATACAGCGTTGAGATTGTGATTAATGAGTGTACTAAGAATAAGAATTCTATGTCTATTTGAGGTTTGATTGAAATTTCTTTTCTTGAGATCTGTTGGAAAAGGTAGACATTGTTTAATGTAGTTTAACAGCACTCTTTCCCATCAAAAGAAATACATCTAATTAGCTGTAGGTTTGGAGAACAGATCTTCATGCATATTAGAAGTGTGGAAAAATATTTAAAGATCATTCTGAATGAAAACATTAAAGGCTGGAATGTCACAGTTTGGGATTTGTCACAGAGGAGTTTTTTTTTGCTGCTTTTTGGCTTCTCGGTTGAGTTCTGAATAGAAGAGGGTGCGAGATAATATTCTTTATTTACATAAACAAGATGCAACTATGATGAGGAAACAGTACAGACACATAGTAAGTATTCAACAAATAAAAAAGGGAGAGAATGAAATTAAGGATGGAGGAAGGGAGTCCAGATCTTAGATGGGAGGCCACAGACAGAAAGAATTCAAGGAAATTTCCTTCATTCATACCTTCATTCAACCTTTTTAAAAACTTCATTTAATGGACTTTAATGTCTGCCATGCATTGTACTGAGCTGTAAGCTAGTTGCACAGTGGTGGACAAAACATATGTGGTCCTTGTTCTCATGGAGTTTATAGTCTAGTGGAGAGGAGAGACTTCAGGTGAACAAAACAGCAAGTGCTATAAATAAAAAGAACAGATAGGATAGGAAGCTGCTAGGGTTAGGGCACTGGTTTTTAGACGGACAATCAGAGACTGCTTTAGCCTTAATAATACTTAATATTACTTAATAATACTTAATATTAACCTTAATAAAGGTTAATAATTAGCCTTAATTATTCATATTAACCTTGATAATTCAAAGACACCCCCCCCCACACTGCAATGACAGTACTGTGAATAATTTATTCATTTAACAAATACTTATGTCCTTGACAGCAGCAATGACCAAGTTAGAAAAGGTGAGGTCCCTGCCCTCCAATTTATCATTCTTTGGAGACATGGGACATGGGTCTCAATCATTGTATAATAAGGCAGATTCTGGTGAGTGAGCTGAGAGAGATACCACAAAGACCTTCAAACAATCACAAGGGTTGACTAAGAAGGTTCACAGAGAAGATGGCCTTTGTTACAGGTCCTGAGAAGTGGGTAGCATTTCTGCAGCCCTGGAAGAGAGAAGAGGACATTCTAAGCCAAAGGACCCATCTAAGCAAACGTTAGAGAAGTTCAAGCTCTGTGCAGCGAACCGTGAGAGGCTGACGGGGCGGATGATACGAAGTGCCTGAAGAGCGGAGTTGTGGGATAACTCGCAGCTAGAAAGATGTCTGCAGCCAGTGCAGAGAGCTGCTGCCAGCTGCTGCTGCCAGCTGCAGGAGGTCAGTGGGCAGTGGGAGCCCCTGACAATTTGAGGGAAGGGGACATGCTCAGAGCTAAGTTTTTGGAGATTGACCTGGCAATTCCATGGGGCTAGAGCCAATAACCGGTGAAGACTGAGGGACTGAACTGGTTTGGACTGCGGGGCAGCTGTGGGGAACATGGAACAGAACTGAAACTGGCTCAAGCTTCTTCTCTAAATTGTGCATCAAGGCTGGCAGAAAACAAAGCCATGATTAGCTAAGAAGCCTGCAGTGGTCAGACTTCTGCTTTTATATCAATATCTAGGGTGTCACAAGCATTATTAGCATCACACCTAGAGCAGTGGCTATAGGATCGGCTCAAATAGTGCAAAAACCGGCAAAGGGGAACCAGGGAGGAGCACTCAGAGCTGAAATCAGAAGACTGAGGTTGGAGTCCAGGTTACTAGCTGTGTGACTACAGGCAACGGCTTTGCCTCGTTGGACCTCAGTATCTTCAATTGTAAACTGCGACTAGCTAAGACCCCTTCTAACTCTTCCACGTGATGGTTCTGTGAGCAGAGGCCTATGTGTCTATATGTGCCAGGGCCTGTCCTGACTGCTTTTGTTCACATTTCAGTTCTTTTGTTTCCCGTGGCAACACTATGAAGTAGGTACCTGCTACAGTGTGAGTGTATACCCCCATATGCTTATTTTGAAATCCTAACTCCCAAGGTAATGGTATTAGGAGGATGGAGACTCTGGGAAGTAATTAGGTCATCAGGGTAGAGCTCTCATGGTTGGGATTAATGTCCTTAAAAAGCAGAACCCAGGAAGAGCTGGATGGCCCAGTGGGTTGAGCACTCGCATTGCAGCCCTGGGGTCCGAGGATTGAGTTCTGGTCCCGGCCCATGAGGACCCATAAGCTGAACTGGGGTGAACTTCCCACCCCAGTTCAGTTTGGCTCCTATCTGGGGCACACCTCCCATGTGGGAGCCCCCCTGCCCGGTTCCTGCTTGGCGTGGCCATGAGCCCACCTATGGAATGAAACTACTTCGTAAACTAATGATGTACAACTATGGAGACTGCTCTGGGCCCTCCTCCCTTCTCTCTATCTCTCTGTCAGTCTGTCTCTCTCTCTTTCTCTCTCTCTCTGTCAAAAAAAATCAATAAAATAAATCTTAAAAAAAATAAAAAATAAAGCAGAACCCAGAAAGCTTTCTCACTCCTTCTGCCACATGAAGACATGATGAGAAGATAGTTGCCTATGAACCGAGAAATGGATCCTCACCAGACACAGGGTCTACCAGCGCCATGATCTTGCTTGAACAGTGTCACGGTGTCACAGAATGGGGTGCTGGGAGCCTACAGACCAGCAGTTGTGGGGCCTTGCACTTGAGCACACATGAAACATCACACCCAGACCCACACACATCCCATCACAGCTGCTCCAAAGTGAGCTGGCCTGGTGTGAATCAATGTTCACTCCCCATCAATTATCAGAAACCTGCTTTCAAGTGCTAGGGGTTCTTGGCCCACATTTTCCAAATGTTTGGGATACCTAGAGCCATAGTTAAAGAAGGCCATGCCTGTCTGGAGGGTCTGTACCATCCTGGGGGTGTAAAAGAATGATCTTACTTGACATTGCAGGCATGGCTAATTACCTGGGAGTGTGACCCCCATTTCTTTATAAAGATTCGCAATATACAAGTATCTTTATAAAAGTCATGCCACTTGATGCTCAAAAACAACTCAGTGAGCCAGTTTAGGGAAGATGATGTATATTATGCTCATTCCGTGGATGAGGAAACTGATTGAGAGAGATCAAATGGCTTGACAGAAAGTCAAGCAGTTATCAAATACCAGGAGAATTAAAACTCTGCTCTTCTGTCTTTGAATCCACTACTCTTCCCTCTATACCAGAGCATCCCAGAGGAAAATGAAAAGTCAGTAGCACCTATTATTTTGAATCACATGTGATGAATATACAGAAAAGAAATTTCTATCGCTGCCATTGGATTCCATCCAGTCCTGGAGCAGCTCCGAGTGCGTTAGTGTGCTGTATTGTGTTTATGAGGAAACCGTGCCAGATTGGCCAAGGAGGCTGAGAAAGGCATATTGTGTGTGTCACTACAGTATAATGCATCTCCTTTGGGATTGCCATGACTGCGTACACTTCCAGGAGTACCACAACCAAAGCAGCAGCACTAAAGGAAAAGAACACAGGCTCTTGGATAGAACTTGAGACTATGAAACTGGAGTCCGGAGTTCAAGTCCCTGCTCTGTCACTTACCAATGTGTTATTGGAAAGTCATGTTCCTTCTCTGGGACACATTGCCCTCATCTATAAAATGGGGATAAAACTCTGTGTCCCTCTTGTCTCGCAGAGTTGTTGTGGGGATCATATGAGATCATGGACATTAAAGGGGCAGCGTATTTGTCCCTTAAGAAAAGTAGATGTATGTGAGGGGTCACATTTGAACCATTTGGGATCTTTCCCAATCCAGGGTCATTTGCTGGCTCTAGAAAAGTGACCTACAATTTCCAAGAACCTAATCTTGGGCCTCCTTCAGGTGCTGAGACTATCTGCCAGGTCACCTAAGAGCCCATGACTTGGAATCTTTCTGCCAACCTCACTGAAAATACGGTCACGAGACCAAAGATACGTTGAGTAGCTTGCCCCCCTTTTCAGGAGGCTGTCCCCTCTTCTCAGGAGGCTGTCCCAGTAAATGATGTGAGAAAGGTGCTGGAGCCATATTTGTGGTAGGACACGGACTAATATGGCTGCTCAGTGGACTCATGTGCTGGAATCCTGAGTCGTCTTTCCTCTCCAACTCACCTTGTCTAGCTGACCTATAACTTCTCTTCTAGCCCTTCACGTCTCTGAATGTCTGAAACTGGTTCACTCCACAACTATTACCAATTCACATTACCTCTCAAAATGTCATGTTCCCATCTGCAAAAACCAAATCACACTTTCTTCCCACCAGCTACAAGGTGTTGCTGTGCTGTTTAATTAGACAGTCACTCTACAGTCGATGACATCTTGGAAGGATGCTGGCCTTACCCAATCACTCAGTCGTAAGGAGATCATGGCTGGAACTGCCAGCTCACGCAGCCTTAGAATTTAAGCAAAGCACACCAGACTTTCCACAAGGCTCCCTAAGCCTTGGTGACCCAGGCAATGTCAACCTTCCCACCACCAGCCTCTGCAATGCATCCATCATAGCTAGCCTTTCTGGCAACTCATAAAGCTCTCCCCACAGACCACATTCTTGGGCTCACTGCTGTTCTTCCTTAGAAATCAACTCCTTATGGACAGAGACTGCAAAAGAACAGGAAAGCGGAATACTGAAGTTCATGAAATGCTGCTCCGGTGTGGCCAGCCTTCAGCCTATAAGACGTGGGAACCACTGAGAGTTTGTGAATTCCGACAAGGGCAGGCTAATCAGTTTTACCTCCACTGTAATATTTTCTGTTACATTAGTCAGATCTGGATATAACTGGCTCTGTGTACTCCCATGTTATTTCCCCTCCATCATTCTTTCGTTTTTTAATAAATGACTTTTTTAAAGATTTTTTTATTGTTTTGAGAGAAGGTGAGAGACAGAGAGAGAAGCGGGGAGGGCCCAGAGCAATTTCCATAGTTGTACATCATTAGTTTTGACAGTTTCATTCCACACAGGTGGATGTGTGACTGTGCAGAGCAGAAACCGAACCTGGGGGCCTCCCACATGGGAGGCGAGAACCTTCGCTGCCATCCTGGTCATTTAGAAATCGGGCATTTAGAAATTGTATATAGCTCAGTGAACCAATATGTTTCAAAATACCAATGCGTGGTGTTTGAAAAATGTACATTCAAAGTGCAAGATACAGAAATGAGTTTTACTGTAAGAGAATAGAAAAAGGTCATGAATATGATTTCAGTTTCCACATTATAACTAACTTTTAAGAAACTACCACTTCTTGAATTGGGATGTAATATCAGAAAGAATACCCATAATTATCTAAGAAGACTATGAAAGCCCTTCTCTTTTATCCAGCTATATCTACGCATAAGGACAGATTTTCCTGTATACTTCAACCAAAACAACATACTCATCGCACAACCAATTGAGGGCAGGGACAGCCAGAAGACTCCAACCTAAACTATTTGGTCAAATGTTACAACTTGCAAAAATATAAAATGATGCCACTGTTTCCAGTAAATATTTTTTATTTGGGGAAATACAATGACTTTTTTATAAAAAATATGTTACTTATGCTGACATGTTTATAACTACTATTTTAAAATGAATGAGTAAATAAATTTAGTTTATTTACATCCCTCTGTTTCAATGTCTAACACAGTAAATGTTGACAGTTATAACTCACCTAAGCAAAATGTCTTTGGGGTCCCTGGTCATTTTTAATGGTATGAAAGGGCCCTGAGACCACATAATTTGATAACCCTTAAATTAAGACATTCTATAGTTTTAGCATTGCTGACCTTCAACAGTGGGAGTCAAGGACTGAATGGAAGCCTTCTGCTACATGCTGGCAGAGCTGATCAGGGCCGGAACTAAGGCAGTGGCAACTGGGCAGACCAGGGGCATGATGTACATCACTGTGAAAACTGGGCTCATGGTGTCACATGTTTGGTTGGACTGCAACGCTGAAGTTTACAAGACCATGGTCCTGGGGTAAGCATGGCCTCCTCTGAAGGGCATGGTCATTTCCAATGCCAGTTGTTTGAGGAAGAGATGGGTACCCTGACAGGAAGCAGAAATAAAGCATGTGAATAGGAGAAACTTACTCCTGCTCTCTGGGTAGAAACTTGAAGAGTCAAGGAAACTGGATACATATTCTGCTTGGCAAGTGCTGAGACAATGCCCACCCTGCCCCTAGAGATCCAAAAGGGGAGACAGAATCTGGAGGCTCCAAAGAGAAAGGTCCTCCCTGAATACTTGGGTATCGTGAGTTGCATTGTGCCTGTGTTCACTTCCTTTTTGGTATTGCTGAGTCTCTAGCAGAACAAATCTTGTCAAATAGTCTAGCTTTGTCTCTCCTCGAGGGAAGTAAAATCAGAGGCTGGTGTTCATGCAGAGAGAGTAACAGGTCCTTAAGAGGTCACTGTGGGTTGGGAGTGATGGTTGTAGAGAAATCCTCAAGAAGGAAGAGAAGCGTGGGAATCAGAGAAATGGCTTCTTTATCTAGTGACAACTAGATTTTGTTTACAAAAGGCAGATTTATTTTTCTTATAGGGGGCGATAGACTTGAGATATAGTTTGGAAGAAAAAAGAAATGGAATGAGTTGAATGCAGCTAGTGAAGTGAGTCCAAAACCTCTTACTTGAAGTTTGAGGGCCTGTTAGATGCTTCAGGTGGAAGTGCCCAGAGGACAGATGGTTCCATGGTTTGAGGCTCAGGAGCTCTGGACCAGGGGTATCAACTTGAGAATCATCGACCTACTTAGGTCACCGATTCTCAGGCTTTGGAGCAATCGAGAGTCAACTATGGAGGGTTACAAAAAGGAAGATGCCTGGCTCACACCAACTGAATCTGAATCTTTGAGGGTGATTCTGACACATACACCAGGAGGTTCATGAAGGTAGAAGAAACACTGAAATCTCCCAGGAAAAAGGAGAAACAGTGAGTTCAAAATGCAGCTCCAAACACAAAGCATCTTACTACTGAGCACCAGAAGTCTGCACTTCTTGTCAGTAAAGAATGTGTTTAATTAAACTCCAATGAGCTTTCGACTGCGGGCACCTGCCAGCACGTGGAACACATGAATCACTCGTTCTTAAGCATACAGGAGTCCTCTGCTAAATGTTTGGAGCCTTACATGTAGCCGCTTAAGCTTCCCATGTATCAGGCATAAGTAGGAATACCAGAAGCTGCACATAGGCCTGGCCATAAAGCACTTACGGAACAAGCCAGAGGGCAAGAAGTGAAACCCTCCCTAGATGCAGCTGTAAAAGTGCGCCCTTTCAACTTGAGACAATTCCTTTCCCTGCAGCCCTGGACTGAACGAAATTAACATTTCTGAAACGTGTCCAGGGACAGACTGTTCTCTGGGAGGCTGCAAGCTGTCTCTTCTAGCAAAGGAGAAAAAAAGTTGAATAAAACATTTTTTATTTTTTTAAACAATCTTCTCTTGGTCACATGCAAAGGGTTAGATACCCAGACCGTGGTTTCAGACCTCGTTTAAATGTCATTATTTTGTCCCCCCGCCCCCACCACACACACACACCTCCTATGGAGTGTATGTTTTGAACACTATTGTCTGCTTGGGTACATTAGTTAAGTAATAACTTGTAGCCCATGTACTAATGAATCAATCATGTAAACATATAGTCTTCAGCTCAGTCTTGCCCAGCACACAGTGGCTATGCTTAATAAATGGTTGCTGCAAAGATTTCAGCCGAATGCCACCACACCATTTTCCACCAAAAGCAAAGAGAATGGATATTTTGGTTAGTGCTACCGTCTTCCCACAGTTAAGAAACGTAGAAGTCGTGTAAGAATTTCTTCGTAGGACTGAGAAGCCCTGGGCCTCCAGAGAAGCCGCAGCAGGAAGCACTTGTTTACTTTGGGCCCCCAAACTGTGCAGTGATGAGGTCTAAACTGCTTCCCACGAGGACCTGCACAAATGCTCCGGAAGACCGCCTAGTTGTACCTGGAGGAGAGCGGGGACAGTCTGCTTGGTGTGGGCAAGAGAGCCCTCAACTCGGCTGCTGGGCCAGAGAGAATATGGCATTGGTCCAAGGACATATTCTGGAGCTTGGGTACTTATGTTTGACTACAGGCATCAGAATCACCTGCTGAACTTGCTAAAATGCTGATTCCGAGCCCCCCCCACCCCCCCCGCCAGACTTGTACCAGAATCTCAGGGAAGGGGCCTGTAATCTGCATCTTAAACAGGTCGCCAGGTGATTCTGATATATCTCCCCTTGAGAACCCTGTCAAGCACGCTGCATCACCAGGCGTCAAGGGGAACACTGGTTTGCAAATGAAGATAGTCAATCCTCAGCCAGCAGCTATTTATCACCAGCAGCCCCTCTGTGATGATGCGTGGCCTTGGTGTTGACTACACACCCTCACAGTGAGTCCTATTCCACTCTCACAACCTCAGGGAGGTGACAAGAGTCAGGGAGGGCCTCCAGCTTTCCACAGCCTGACCATCTCCCCTTTTTAGGCCTCTTCTCCACAACTTGCCCTCGTTCCCACTCCAGCCAATTGGACCACATGAAAAGATTTTGCCTTATATCTTTCCCACTTTTTCCATGGGATACCTTCCCACCCTCACCACATGCAGGTGTCTTTTCTTTTGGGTCATGGATGGCACAGACAGCCACTGCCCACATATTGGAGAGGATCTGATAGGGTGTAGGAGAATGTAAAACTGGGGCAGGGGCATGGTTCATCCAAACCAGTGTCACTTGCACTTGGTTAGGAGACAATGCCAAAGCGCCACGTACGTGTGTGCTCAAGGCCCCAAACGTTCTCCCCTTCCCCGGCTCTGAGGGGTGAGAAATACAGTTTCCCAACACTTGAACCCTCAGCTCTTGCTCCAGGTGATCCTGTGAACCCAGCTCATCTGCTCACTCCCCTCCTCCCGCCAGCCTCTGTGGAGAGTCCCAGAGACAACCTCTGACCTTCTGGCTGAGCTCTCCCAACTCAGGGCCACCAGGAGCTGTAAGGATCCAAGAAAGGATGGGAGGAGCAGAAAGCAGGTGTTCACACACTTGGAAACACCACTGACTGGCCTTTGGTGGACTTTCTGCCCCTCATTGGCACCACAACTCCTGGCAAAAAGTCAGCCCAAACTAAGGAGGCTGCTGAGATCTTCTAGACTAGGGCTATTTAGTGGTGCCAATTTGGGATGAGAAAACGTGAAGTGTGCTGCCTGGCTCGACACCAGGACCCTACTCCCCACCCCATTCTGCCCCCCTAGTTAATGCCACTAGCTCCTACCCATGAGCTCACTGCCCCACCCTGCTTTAAGAAGTCCCAGGCTAAGCTGTGCGGCAGCAGCAGCCTCCCTGTGGGTGCTCCCTCTGTCTACTCCTCCTCGCCTGGATGGAGGAAGCCCACCTCTGCCTCCGATGGAGCTGTCTGCCCCACTGCAGCACAGCTCAAGTGCCTAATAATTCATCCTGCTCCATCCCTGGTTAGATCTTACTCTTAGGATCCAAGGGACAGGGCATCCTGATGGCAGGAGCTGTCAGCGAAGCCGGAGCTTGGATCCCTAGCTGGCCTCTGCTCACAAGTAGGCAAAGTCCCTTTATTACCTGCGCCTCGGCACCCTAATTTGTAAGTAGAGTCCAAGTCTGTACCTAATTTGGGAGGCTGTTGTGAGATCTGATAATAGATGTTGAAGAAAATGCTTAGATGGCTATAAAGCAGATTAGATTTTTTAAATGTTTCTTCCTTTTTTAAAGATTTATTTTATTGTTTGAGAGAAGGTGAGAGAGACAGAGGAGAAAGAGAGAAGGGGGGAGGGCCCAGAGCAGTCTCCATAGTTGTACATCATTAATTGTGACATAGTTTCATTCCACATGGGGCCATAGAGGGCCATATGGGGCAGGAACTGAACTGGGGGCCTCCCACATGTGAGGTGAGAACCTTAGCCATAGGGCTCAGTCATTACCAGTTGCATCACAGTTCAGTATGTGGGTTTGCAGGGGCCAGGGCCGGGATTCGATCCCCAGACCTCACAGTTACAAGGCAAGTGCTCAATGTACTGAGCTATCCCGGCATCCCCAAGAGTTTCTTTCATTTTTGATGTTTAAAGATTTAAGGATTTCTTTTCCTGATTATAAAAGATATAATATGTGTGTATGGCAAAATTTTTGGAAGTACAGTAAGGGATAAAGGAACTTATCAGGCCACCACCTGAGCAAGTCTGGTCATTTTTGGTTTATTTTCTTCTCCTCCTCTTCCTCCTCCTCCTCCTTTAAATAATTGAGATTATATTCTATTTATGATTTTGAATGTTATTTTGGGGTTTTGCTTTTTAATATTTTTTACTCAACATGTAATAGCATAAGCATTTTCCCATGTTATCAAAAAGTCTTTTTAGATGTAATATATTATAACCACATGATGTAGGCCAGGGGTGTCCAACCTTTGATTTCCCTGGGCCACATTGGAAGAATTGTCTTGGGCCACACGTGAAATACACTAAGATAGCTGATGAGCTTTAAAAAATCGCAAAAACAAATCTCATGTTTTAAGAAAGTTTACGAGTTTGTGTTGGGTCTCATTCAAAGCCGTCCTGGGCCGCATAGAGGCTGCGGGCCACAGATTGGACAAGTCTGATGTAGGCAATGAACAGTTTTGAATATAAAGATTTTGATGCATTTTGAGTTACTTTTACAGGTTAACAGCCCAGAAGTCAGATCACTGGGTTAATGAGTATGAATATTTTAAGACCCTCATGCATATGCTGTAGCTATTGTTATTTCTTTTTCCTGGAATTAGAAACTGAAGCTCAAAAATTGAAATAATTTGTCTTAGTTCACACAGCTAATCCTCAGGAAGTCCAGGACAAAACGTAGAGCAAAACACTGCACAGTCTGTGACCTGTGCTCAATAACACAGTGCAGAAGAGAAGGCTGCTATTGTCTTGCAGGGCATCTGATAATTTGCACTGATGAGAACAACCCTAGGGGTGATGAAACACAGAACAAAGGCTGGGACACAGAAAGATTAGCCTAGAGTTCCAGACACCTGGGTTCTACTGGGGGCCCTTCTGCTAACTGTCCCCTGAGCAAGGCCCTTTGGCCTCTGCTTCGGGCTTGCAAGATGAGGGGCTTGGACTGGGTCTAACACATTGCTCATCTGCCCCAATTACATCACCACCAAAGCAGAACTAGAAACATGTTGGTTTTGTTTTTGCATAAAAAGACCAAAGATAATCCATTCGCTCCAGCAATGTAACTGTTTGCTCTGTTGGCCACAAAACTGATCCAGCTGGATCTCAAAGCCAGCAGGTTGTGTTTCATGACACAGCCAGCTGCAGAAAACATGTCCCAAGCCAGAATCTGCCAGCAAGTGGCAGGAGAATGCAATCCTTTCAAGATCAAGTCAGATGGTCAGTAACACAGTTCCATGCTACGCCTCGGCACCAGGCTCCGTGGTTGGCAGTGTAAAGCGATCCCATCAGCTCCAGCCCTGGGGATGGAGGGCAAGCGCACCAGCCATCCAGGGCACCAGGCCACTGCCTGTCCCTGTGTATGCAGAAGTGTGCTGATGGGCAGCTGCCCAGGCTCCTCGGGGCACAGAAAAGGGTGCTCTGAGCTGTGTTTCCAAGGGACTAGGAACATGAGGCACCACATCAGCACTAGGGAAACAAGGGCCAACTGGACAGGTGGGTGAGGTAGCTGTTTGTAAGGTGCTGGCATGCACAGACCACTAGCTCTCTAGGACTCAGAGACGAGTGCCTCTGCTCTGGGCATTGGGTCAAGTTCAGGTATCAGGGGGAAACGGGTATGCCTACCAGCATCTCAGTCCAACTATTAACACCGGGCAAATGGAGGATATATATTCCACAGCATCTTTGAACATGGAAAAATGTTTGCCCCACTGGTGGGAGATCTGTCTCATTCCTCTCGGCAAGGGGAATGATGGGAAACACAGGACCCATGTGAATGTGGGTAAGTGGAGCATCAAGAAGCCAAGCCACTGACCCAGAACAAGCCATGTAACATCATTTACGTCAGTAAAAGCACAAATACAACAAAGAGCACACGTTTTAGAAGAACTTACTCCAATAAAAAGATAAATGTAAACATTGTAAAGTGGTGGTCTGTGGCTAAAGAAAGGGAATGGTTGAGGGCATGGGATAATCACCTTTTGTCTGTGAAAACGAGTGGTCTTGTGGGAGTCAATTATGAGACTGTGCCATGAACTGAGAAATAGCATTAACTCAGCCATCTGGACTTGAAGTCCAAAACTTTAAAAAGAAAAGGAAGAAAAAGATACCGAAGCAAACCAAACATAGGAGATGTGGGTAAGAGTGGCTTTGGAAGGGCCATGAGTGTGTGTTTTTTTATAAAGGGAGAAGGTAATTTGACTACATGGGACAGAGGGGTTAGGAGCCACCTTTAGTTCTCAGCCCTGGAAGCACATTTGAGCCACGGGGGGAGCTTTTAGGAGACACTGGATACCTGCTTAGTTGGTTTGGGGTGAGCCCAGGCTTTGATATTGAAAAGCAACAACAACAAAAACCTAGTGGGGCTGATGAGCAGCCAGGATTGAGAGGACTGATCTAAAGTATCTAGGGTGTGTCTTTGAGCTCTGACATTTGGGAAATTCAGGAAGATAGAGCTTGCTGAGAGCTGGAGGAAGAAGTGGGTTTTCTTTCCTGTTATCTCTCTCTCTCTCTCTCTCTCTCTCTCTCTCTCTCTCTCTCTCTCTCTCTCTCTCTCTCTCTCTCTCTCTCTCTCTCTCTCTCTCTCTCTCTCTCAGAAGAGGGAGCAGAAGAGAAACCAGAGAGAGTAAGGGGCTTGCAGTTGGAGCTAGGGGTGAGGAGTAGATGGCAGGCTCAGAGGCAGTGATAGGGATCAGGGCCAGGGTGACCACTGTGGCTGTCCCTCATGTTGCACATGCAGTAAAAACACTGAGAGTCTGAGAAAAAGTAACTTTTCTAGAGATGGGTCACCCACAGGGACCTCGACCCTAGACCTCTCTCCACAACCCCATGGAGCCTTTGGTTGCTGCTGGGTCTCCCTCATCTTGCACTTGTCTGACCAATGCCCATCCCAGAAGCAGAGAAGAAGCTACCCCAGAAGTGATGAGGGCTTCCTGAGGAAAGATAAATGAGAGTGTAGAGAGGAATCTGATTAGTTGCTATTGTGTATTCCTTTCCCTTTCTCAAGTAAACATCTTCCTTAATTTCAATCAGTCTCTCTCGCCCTCTGAATACAGGTCTTCTTTCCTTCTTAATCCCTTCGTTCTAGAAGCTCGCTTGTTTTTAGTTCTTTCAATGTTGCTAGCCAGGCTTGTGGGCTGTCCTAACAATTCTTGATGGCCTGAAGTTCTGATGGTTCTGTTTGGCCGCCCTACTGAGAACCGGAAATCTGTGGGGTGAGGGTCTAAGGTGGATGGCTGAGCATATTTGGTTTCCACCAGAACACAAGGAGTGCTGTGTGTCTACCATGCTAAAAGTTTTAACATTTGTTTAGTTTTCACAGACAAGAAAAGTAAGCCAAAGGGAGGTTATACAAATGTTCAAGTTATAACAAGTTCCTATAGGAGGACTGGGAATGCTAGGGCCCGGACCAGGAAAAGCACTGGCTAGATGCTCATCAAAAGCTCGCAGAAGGGAGTGGCCGAACTGAGAGCTGCCCCTGGCCTCTGACTTCCAGTCCCGTGTTGGAACCATGGGCATAGGCCAACCCAGCCTCTAGGGCCATCCTGTACATGCCTGGCCCCAGCAAGGCCTGCATACAGTCCTGACCTAACACGGTGCAGGGCACATAGCTGGTGCTCAGTCAACATTTGTTACACAGCCCTTGCAGCTCTGCTCCTGCTACCTTGGCCCTAATCATCAACTTCCTGTCAGGATGTGTTGGCAGAGAGCCCACCACAAGGGCAGGTCATGTAAAGCATTTCAGAAAGAAAGCCAGACTCTCAGGGCTGTGAGAGAAATTAAAAGTCATCTAGTTTTAATGCTCACTGTCCTCCATCCACCTCATCCCTCCCCCTGCCAGCCCCCCATACGCTGTTTCTTTCCCCTCAGATACATATACATTCTTCCACTGGTTAGTTGGACTTGCAGATGTATTTCTAGTTCATAAATATTTATATATCATTGCTAACGGAGAGGCCATGTGTAGGTATTCTGGCAACAACCCAGATACTCAGTTGACAGTCAGTGTTAATCAATAGACAGGAATAGACACGTATATGGTGATACCTTCGTATAATATACTATGATAGAGTTATGAACCAAGTGTTCTTGGAGCTGAAGAGAGAGCCGTAAATTATTAATGGTAGGGACATCAGGGAAGGCTTTATTAAGGAGGTAGCAAGTAGAATAGGTCTTTAAAAATGACTAGGTTCTGGGCTTGCTCATGGGTACAGTGAGTTAGTCTAGAGAAGCTACAACATGCCCTGGTCATGCTGGACCTAGGACACTAGGCTAACTAGTCAACCAGAGAAGAACTGGAACCCAGCAGGGTGGCGAAACAGAATGAGTTCTCAGTCACTGGATGCTGCTCATTTGCTCCAGGGACTTTGAATAAGGAATCAAGACTCCCTGGCCAGTTTCCTCAGCTATGAGGGAAAGGCAGGGTGATAAGGAAGTACAATAGGAGGGATTAGACGGTGCTTCTCTGGGTGTGGGGGATGTTGGCCTGATCTGCTGCCACTTACTCATTTGTAGGGCCTTGGGCTAGCTCGTCTCACTAAGACTCATTGAGTATCAATTTCCTCATTTGTTAAGAAGAATGAAATCTCCACACCCTCTGCCTCCTGTTTATCTGAAAGAGACCTTTGAGAAATATGATGACCGGAAGAACAGAGATGACTGTTGTGACTGTCACTGAGACTGGCTGCACAGGATGCCCTGGTGTGGCTCTGAGCATGTCTCTTTCTGCTCCCATCCTTCAATGGCTTCCCACTAAAGTATATGTTTATTCCAGTCACTCTTGCTGCTTAACAAACTACCCCATGAGATGAGCATTTTGGGAGTGGCATAGAACAACCATTATTGTGCAGATGTTGAGAGCTAGGAATTTAAACAAAGCTTAGTTTGGAGGGTTTACCTCTACTCTGTCATATCTGGGGCCTTATCTAAGAAGACATGAAGACTAGAAGTGACTCAACAGCCGGGGACTCAACAGCTGGAGTTATCTTTATCTAAATGTCTAGTGATAGATGCTGGCCATCAGTGAAATCTTTGGCTGGGCAGTTGTCTGAATACCTATACATGGCCTCTCTGCGTGACCTCTCAACCTAGGCTATTTGGGGCCTCATCAGAGCATGGAGACTGGGTTCTAAGAGACAGTACCCCAAAAGATAAAAATAGAAGTGTATGGTATTTTTTATGACCTAGCCTTAGAGTTTACATGATGCCAACTTTGCCATACTCTAGTGTTTGAGTCACAAAGCTCTGTCCAGGTTCAAGAGAGGGATGCCAAGATTATATTTTGAGAAGAGCATGTAGGATAGGCGTGTTGTAGCAATCTTCGAAAAATACAGTTGACCATAACATTTCTTACTTTGGCACTCAAAGCCTCCACCATATTCCCCAACAGCCTCTCCTCCAGGCAGGCCAGCCTCCTCACTGGGCCCAGAACATGCTATACTCATCCCAGCCTGAGACTTCTTCTTCAGCTCACACCATATTCTCCTCTTTCTGGTTATTCAAGTCCTATTTCCCAAAGGATTCAGGTTCCTGGTATGTTTGTGTAACAGTTAAGAAAGGAAGCCTCTTAGCAAACATAGTTTCTGGGGTCTTCTTTATTGCTCTAGACCCCATGGTTCCTGAGGACTTCTTTATTGCTTCTTTCTTAGAAGTAGTAAAAATTCTGCCATACTGAGAATTATTACCTCTGAAAAACCTCTACCAAGCATGGGCATGCCCCCTTCAACTGTAATTAGTGCACACATACTTATGAAATTTAGGTTCTTTATCTTTCTCAGACAGAAATAATGGCTGTAATAAATTAAAGTCTGCCTACTTTAAACCAACGAACAGTATGGCTGACAATAGACATGTAAATATGGTTATAGTTAATGAATTTTTTCAGCCTTGCTCCATTTCAGCTCATTAGCCTTATGACTAATAAAGGACTTGGCATGCATTGCCAACTAATTGCTCTCCAATTAAATCAGGAGCCACCACTACCTCTTATATAGACCCTTCTAGTCCCTAGGAGTTCTGGGCATCAAACAGTGCCCAGGAAACACTCAGTGGTTGCTTGATAGAAAAAGAGAAACACACAAGGCTCCAAACTATGCAGTTCCTCTACATTCCAGCTAGAGATGTGAGTTTCCTCTGAGCACAACAGAAGCAACTAACAGTGCGCAGAATTTTACACGTAACAAGGAGCCCTGGTATTCATTCCTCACTCACTATGTGATGAGGCTTGGAGTGTAGATTTTGTTGTCCCCATTTTACTGATGAGGAACTGAAGCTCAATAAGGTTAAAGGACTTTTGCAGAATCAACGGCTCCCATGTAGGGAGCACAAACTTTGTGCTAAGTGTTTTTATCCCCCAGTCCAGGTTCTTCTCTACTGCACTACCACCAGGTTAGCTGGCTCATTCCCTCATTCAATTATTCAGTCATTCATTGATGTGACAAATGCTGGTAAGCACATATTTTATACACAGCATGGCGTAGGCACTGGGGAAACAATGGAAAGCCAGACAAAGTCCCACTGTCATCAAGCATGTGGTCCTGAGATGGCAATAAATACTCAACAATTTTATACCTAATGATATGTGCTGCATGTACTTATCATTATGTATCACATATACATAAAGAAAATAGAGCAGAGCAATGGGATAGAGAATGTCCAAGGTGGTCAGACCAGGGAGGTAAAGGGGGGTGCTTTTAGCTAGGATGGCCCAGGAAGGCTTCCCCAAGAAGGTGACGCTAGAGTGGGAATCTTAATGATGACAGGGAACCAGCCATTTAAGATCTGGGAGAAGAAGTGTCCAGTATGTGCAAGGTCTTGAGGCAGGAATAGGCTGGCCATGTCAGAAGGACAGAAAGGTCAGTTAGGCTGCAGCATCCTGAGTAACAGAGATCATGAAAGGGACCAGAGGTGCAGGGCCTTGCAGGCTATCACAGGAAGGATAAAGAAAAGCCTGGGTCAGCTAAGGGAGACCTAGCAGAGCTTGCTGCCCTTAATGTCACCTGAAGGTACCTGCAAGACTATGGCAGGTTTGACTCATTTGTTTCTAAATTGTATGTATTAGCAAGGTAACGATAAAGGCAAAAGTACCAGGGCAGAAAAAAATCCCGCCATAGTCAATATAATAACAGTTACAAGGCTGGATACTTTCCAGACAGCCCTCATGTACATCTGAGCCCTTTAAAGCCTAAACATAACAACTAGTGCGTGACTCCAGTTTTTATTTCCCCATTCTCTCCATCTGTCAATGAAATTGATTTGCTTTCAGGTGCTGCCATTAATTATACTAACATGAATTCTGGGTCAGTATCCAAATGGTGAGTTCATTACAAAATTTCCAATCCAGCTTTCTGTTTAAAATTCCTTTTCTTTTTTCAATTTCTTTTTTATTGTTAAATGTATTAGGGTGACATTGGTTGGTAAAAATTACTTAGGTTCCAGGTGTACAATTCTACATTATATTGTCTGTGTGTTGCATTGTGTCCTCACCACCCAGAGTCAGCTCTCCTTCCATCACCATATAAAATTCCATTTTATTTTTTTAATACATTAATTTACTTTTTAATTATAGAAAATTAAAAATTACTCAGGGCCTTCAAAAAAGCACCAAGAATAAGTTTTAAATCTACAGTAAAAATGAGATTGATTTACAAATGAAGGGCACCTCTCATTCTCTACCAAATGCAAGATATCCTCTTAGCAACTTCCCCAGCTATCCTGTTGACTTTGGGTCAAGCAGTTTGTATCTCTAAACTTTAAATTCCTTTTCTTCTCAGTGGAGGATTACTTCAAAGGACCGTAATAAGAAAATAAGATAACACATATAGAGCACCGCAAACAATGCCCAGCTCAGACTAGAGGCTCAAAACCATTCTGTAGCCCCAAGGGCCCCACCAGGGTGGGCATCCAGTGGGCATGTCTTCCAGGACTGTTTACTTGCATCTAAAGAATATTCTTAGCACTCAAAACTTCCCATAGTCGGGGAAGCCAAGGTGGCTCAGTGGCTTAAGCACTCATTTTGCAGCCCTGGGGACCGAGGATCGAATCCCGGCCCCACCCTGTGCGGACCCATATGCTGAATTGGGGAGTGCCCCCAGTTCAGTTCTCACCAGGGTAAGACCCCGGCCCAGTTCCTGCCCTGTGCAGCCCCTCCCACCTGTGGAATAAAACTATGTGGAAAAACCAATGATGTGCAAGTATGGAGACTGCTCTGGGTCTTCCCTCGTCTCTCTGTCTCTGTATTTCTCTCTCTCTCTCTCTCTCTCTCTCTCTCTCAAAAACAATAAGAATAAATCTTAAAAAAAAAAATTTCCCATAGTCAAGTGTGCACTGTCTAAGCATCATATCAAATAATTTTCTAGGAAATTTGGATAACGAACCTGAGAAAATTCCTTCCACTCTCTTAATCTCATTTCCTCCTAGATAAATCAGATATCTTCTCTGGTTCCTGTCACTTAATTTCATGTACTCATTGCAACTTTGTTAAATTTATGGTTTTGTCGTCTAGGCCAGGCACTGTACTAGATGCCACGGAACAGTGGTAAGCAATGTGGCCACAGCACCACCTTCCCCGGAGTGGCCAGCCCCCAGCCTCCTGAACCTCTAACTCTTGATGTCACTATTGCCCTGGCCCTCTGCAGCAGGAAACCACGGCATCACTCCACCCCTTTTTCTGACAGGGCTGCCTGAGGATGTGGCACTCATGAGAAGGATTACAGGAGGGGACTTTGGGAGTCCTGGGATCTCTGTTGGGTTCAACCTGACCAGTCTCTTCTAGCCTTCACCTGTACATCCTGGAACTAGAGGAAGAAAGGCCTAGAATTTGATGACTGCTTCACATGGTTCCCCTGTTCCCTGCTTACCATGTCCAAGGCAGGGCCAGCCTGACCTCAGAGCACCCCGGCCAGACTGAAGGGACGATGAGAAGTCAAGAAGCAAAGCAGCACCCTGGGTTTCCTGAGTCACTGCAGCACCTTCTTGACCAACTCAGATGGACAGACATACTGCTTGGGGAGTAGACCTGCTGATTTCCCTAAATCGAAAATAAATCCTCCCGAAATACAGGAGGCACATACAGGAACCAACCCCTTAAACTGAGAATAACAATCTACTCCATTGGTTCCCAAGCAGTGGTACGTGGACCCCCGGGGGTACATGCTTACAAATATTATAAAATTAAAGCTGTGGTTTGTATTTTAGTGTAGTAATTTTTCTTTCCTAACTTATTACCCCATTTCCACTATTTACATTAAGATAGGAACTGAACAAAAATGTCAGTATTTAGCAACAGCGGTTTTTAAAACAAGGGGTACAATTTACAGAAATGGGGTTAAAAGGGGTACACAAGTGGGGAAAGGTTGGTAACCACTGGACCTTCCTCTATGTGTTCTTCAGGTAGAAGCTTTAACTGGGACCCAGCAACAGGTTACCTCCAAGTCATGGCAAGGATGAATGGGGTAAAAAGGAAAAATAGACAGTCTTTCACAACAATGCCCTTACCTTCTCAACCCTCCATTTTGGCCTAGTCACCCTTACACACACACACGCACATGCACACGCACACGCACGCGCACGCGCACGCGCACGCGCACACGCACACGCACACGCACACACTCTTTCCAGTTTCATTCTAGTCCCGCTTGACTGCTGTGAGTATGTGCTGCCCCTCCCCCAACCTTATTCCTGCATCAAACTAAGGACCATGTTTTCCCACAGGCTGACCTTCAGGAAAACAGACATCCTGGATTTGCTTCCTAAACTTCCTATTATGCATAAAGAACACATTGTCCTTTCAAAGCCAGGGCTGAGACCTGATATTTGTCCCACGCGTCGCCACATTACGGTTACCAAGGATGTAGACAGCCTGTAAGCAGCCTTGCAGGTTGCTCAAGGATCTGAAGTCATAGCCACATCTGCTCCAAGTGCACATATCCAGGTTGAACTCCCAAACTTCTTTTTTACTGATCAGCATGTGTCCGCCCTGTGAGGCCACCAGCCTGACCAAAGGTAGCTCTCAGCAGGGCACTGCTTTGCTAAGTGGAAAACATGGCCGTCCACCCCTGGAAGATGGGTAAGCAAAACGTATGTGAGTACTTCACGCAGTACCACGTGGCAGTTAGAAGTCATTGTCCAGATGCACACATGGCTGTTTGGATGGATCTTAAAACCTTCATGCCAAATAAAACGTCAGAAGCAGAATGAGATAGAGAAAACCCCAAGTCGTGTCCATCTATTAAAACAGCGCGCATCCTAAGCAACTAAACAATAATGCACCTATACAAGAATATGTACAAAAAGATAGCCAGCAAGCATATTAGGATGTGTTGATTACAAATGGGGAAATGGCAATGAATAAGTAAAGTAGGAGAAGGAATTTGTAGAGACCAACAATGATAATGCGTCATGAACTGAGGAGTGTAATGAACTCACTCCTCTCCACTGAAAGTCAAAAACCAAAGTAAGGAAGGACACAGAAATAGCTGAGCTGGCCCAGGTTTAGATTCCCACCCTCAGCTCCCACTTCCCACTCAAGGCAAACAGGATGAGCTGTCCTGCGTACAACCTGCAGACCCCTGGCCTTTGATTATTACCTGTACCCTTTGCATAACCAGGTCTATCCCACCCTTCAAGTCCAGCCCTCATGCCACCCCCGCAGGGGGCGCCCGCCACCTCTCTGAGCAGCTGTGCACTGGTGAGCTTGGACTTACTGCTATTCCGGACCCCCACCCCTACCCCAGACACCAGGCCAAGAGTCCTACAAACATAAAGATCCTATAGTTGGAAATTTCAGGCAGTAGGGAGAGCTCCCTTCTCTGCCTTCAGCAGGTGTGCAGTCAGTGAACGCATACTTGTGAATAGTACTTGTTATATGCTCAGTACTTGTTTTAGCCCTGCGCAGAGATGCTCTCCTTGACTTCCTTGTTCATCGCTGCACTGTCCAGTTTTAGCCAGAATCCTGCTGAATCAGGTTAGCCACAATAGCCCATCTCTGATCACTCTTGGTATCGAATGGGGTTCCAAGTGGTATCTGATCACCCTGGCCTGACTTTAACCAGAATCCGCATAGGTCAGTTTAGCCAGAATCTCCCCTGATCCCTGCTGTCTTCTTAGCAATTGTCACATGAGCCCCACTCTGCTCCTTGGCTATCCATCCCACGTGCTCATGCAGTACTCAGGGTTGAGCCCGATCTCTCCACCTCACTGCAGGGTCACTCCACCTATGGCTGTGCTCCCCGCTGAATAAGGTCTGCCATGTCTATCACTCTTTACCTGCTGTCTTTGAATAATTTTTTCTTTAAAAAAATTATGATGGTTTGTAAAATGCAAGCTGGGCCTGCCCACGAGGGGCTGCGTGATACTCGACTACTTCCCACACAAGGGGGCCGCGACCACACACTCCAAATATAAGCACGTGAATGTCGCCAAATTCCTTCTCTGTGTTTTTCCTGGACCTGTGTAGCGCTGGCAGCAGAAGGGAACGACTGGCCAGAGACCAGCTGCCTAGCGAGGCTCTGACAGGACCGGTGCCCAAGAGCCAGCGTCCTTCCTCCCAGGGCCTGGCTCCCCACCAGCACAGCATCTGCTCTGAGCTTGGAGCCCCACGTCCTCTAATTGTCCTGGGGCCTTGTGACACTTACAGCCTATCGACTGAATTTTCCTTATTATTATCTGTTTTAAATTGAGTTTTCTTGAAAAAGCAACCCTTGTGTTTATGAGCTTTCTGTCCTGGATTTGGCTTGCTAGAATGTTCCCCAAGGGTGGAAGAGCTCCGAGAACCACATCTGGACGTCTCATCTGTGCCAGGCCCTGAGCAGCAGGGGCTGGTGACGTACTAGGGAACCGCGGGCCCACTGCCCTCCCCGGCCGCTCCGTGCCCCGCTGCTTTTCTGAATGGCACGAGCTTTCTCTGAGCCCTTAGGCAGGTGCTGGGGACCCTCGTCCCAGTCAGATGTCACTCCTTTGCTGTGCGGCCATGACTGGACCCTGTTCCTCTCTGGACTGATATTCTGAGTGTTTTTTGAACAGGTGACATTCAGAGCTGTAAAGGGACTTGTTTAGCTCTGTAAAAATATAAGCCTCTATGGGCACTCTCTGTACAGGACTTCCCACTCACTTTTGCTGGGAACCTAAAACTGATCTAAAAATAAAATTAATTAAAAACAAACAAACAAAAATGCAAGGCCCTATGGTAAAACCTGGGCAGGGGCAGAGCTCTGAGTTCTAATGGGAGCTCTGCTTCTTCCCGTGTGGCTTTGGGAAGCAGGGGACCCCAGTTCCCCCTTTCTACCCACTGCAGCTGCTATCAGAATCAAATAATGGGGTTTCAGATACTGAGTTAATTTTAGAGCACTGTCCCTCTGGGAGGGCTTCTTGCTAATATTTGTCACATATTAAAGACACTATACTGAAGGCTGAACAGCCAGTCCTACGTTGGCAGAAATTTTGGCAGCCCTTGAGGAACATTAGAAAGCCCTAGAGAACGCAGGAACAGGGTCTCTCAGGCACTGTGAGTGAGCAGGTGCCACACTGAGCAGGAGGAAGAGGCGGGGCGGGGGCGGGGCTGGAGGAGATGGAGGAGGAATAGAAAAACAGGAAAAGCAGCAGAAGAGGAAGAGGAAAGAGAAGGAAGAAAAGGAGGAAAAGTAGTCGTGGCAGGAGAAGCAGCAGCACCAGCAGAAAAATAAAGAGGCAGGAGCAGCTGCCAAACAGAGGCGGAAAAGCTGGAGCAAAAGTAGAGGCTGAAGAAGTAGAAGCAAAAGTAACAGAATCAGAGGAAAAGAAAGAGAGAGGAGGAGGAAGGAGAAGAAGGAGCAGGAAGGAGGAAGGAGGAGGAGGAGCAGGAAGGAGGAAGAGGAGCAGGAAGGAGGAAGAGGAGCAGGAAGGAGAAGGAGGAGCAGGAAGGAGGAAGAGGAGCAGGAAGGAGGAAGAGGAGCAGGAAGGAGAAGGAGGAGCAGGAAGGAGGAAGAGGAGCAGGAAGGAGCAGGAGGAGCAAGAAGGAGGAAGAGGAGCAGGAAGGAGAAGAAGGAGTAGGAAGGAGGAAGAGGAACAGGAAGGAGGAAGAGGAGCAGGAAAGAGGAAGAGGAGCAGGAAGGAGGAGATTAGTAGCAGTAGAGGGAGAAACAATAGCAGTAGGAGAAAAGGCAGTAGTTAAATCATCAGAAAAACAGAAAAGCAGGAAGAGGACAGAAAAAGCAGAGGCAGAAGAAGCTAAGAAGGTAGGAGAACAACGAAGCAATTGAAGCAGCAGCTAAAGAAGCAGCAGAAAAACCATAAGCAGAGAAAAAGTGGAGGCAGAAGTGAAAGAATCGGGAGTGGAGGAAAGAGGAAAGAGGAGAAGAAGAGGAAGGGGAGGAAGAAGTGTGGGGGAGGAGACAAGGAGAGGTCATGAAGTAGGAGGAGGAGGAGCCGCAGCAGCGCCCCAGGGCATAGGTGGGGCATCCACAAGGGTTAAGGAAGAGGGGAGGTGGGCGGGGCGGGCTGTGTGCTGTCTGCTCCCTGAACACCAGTTTCCTCTTAGAGACAAAGAGGCACTGCATCAGTGAGTTGTTCCCACAATCCCAATATTTTGAGTGATGAAGATGAGGCCTGGCTCAAGTAGGAAATATTCCCCAAGAAAAAAACCCAAAACACCGAGAATGAAGGGAGGACCTTTGATCATGCAGAGGTGAAGGAACTTGAGTCCCTGCTCTCCATGAGCACACAGTCTGGGGCAGGGCAGTGCGCATGGTCAGAAAGCGGGCAAAGATGGCTCAGGCTCAGAATTTGGGAAATTATAAAACGTCAGAGAGGCTTTGGCAAGAAGTGGGATTTGGGTCAGTCAGTGGGTGGAGATGGAATTTACCAGTGGAAATGGGACGGGAAAGAAAGGGTCCCCTCCCAGGAAAGGCGTGTGTCTAAGGCTCTCAACTTCAGCTGGCCTGGTGGCCTACATCGAACTTTCAGGCCCAGAGCTGCGGAGAGCAAGCACTGGAGTGGGGAACCTTGACAAGCCTTTACCCCTGGAATAATTCCTCTCCCAGTCAAGGAGCCAACGACACGGAGGTCGGGCCTGTCGAGGAACAATCTTCCTGCTGGCAGAGAGATGGCCACTGGACTGTATCACCTCACTGACGGAAAGTGGCAGCAAAGTGACCAGAGGCACCTCAGAGTGCTGAAAAGCAGATGCGTCCAGACACTGGAGGCAGAGGCGGAGGAGAGGAGAGAGGGCAAGGCTGGCCAGGAGCCCTCGAATGTCCCCAGTCTTCTGCAAGGGTAGCTCCTTCCAGGAGCCAACTAGGTTTCATAGAAGCCTTCAGATCTGGTGAGGACATTAGCCTGTGCCTAGAGCAGACACTTCTGGTTCTTCTCAGGAGTCAGATTTTCCAGAACTGCTCTTTGAACAAAGAGTAGCCCAGAGGAAACGAGAGTCCGGCCCTGCACAGAGAATCTCAGGCTCTGAAGAATCCATGAGAGGGTGGATGGGTAAGAGGGTCCCTTCAGGTCCCCCCCCATTCATCCCAAGGACCCCAGCATGTCCCCTCCTAAAAAGCCATGGCAACGTGACAATGAAGCCAATGCAATGGGGCCATCATCTGATGAGGCAGTACCTGTATGGACTTGGGGCTTCCTCTTCTCCTCTTCCTCTCAGGTCACCACAAACCCCACCGCTAGGGTGAGATGAGAGTAAGGGTTTCTCACTTGTACCTCTGTGTGTATGTATTGCATGTGCACTCATGCACGTGTGTTTGAGACAGAGAGAGACCAAGAGACAGAGAGACTTCAGATGGGGAAAGTTTGGGAGTTCTAAGCAATGATGGAGTTTGTCACAAAAGGAAATTCCAAACAATGGCAAGAGGTGGGGTAAAATGGGGAAATTGGGGTGATAAGGAAAAGACAGAAAGCAAATTCCTCAGTCTTGCTAATGCAAGAAAGCTTTCTAAGTCTGGTGTATATTAATCAGAAAGTGCCTGCTGATGCATCTCTCTCCATAGCACCCAGCAAAGTGCTGCGCATAGAGAGAAGGTATTCACACACAGGCAGCACATGGTGGTGCTGGGAGCCCTGGTTTAGAAACTAGATTGCCTCTCATCACCTATAAGATGGTCCCTCCTTCCCCTCATAGTTACTGTGTGTAAGTGGCTTAGAGTAGTATCAGCAAACAGTAAATGTTCGATAACTCCTAGTTATATTATTAAAAAAAGCATATAATAAATGCCTACTAATGGACTAATTATACTAATTATACTAAAATCTGAATAGGCAGCAAAAATTTATATCCCGAGCAGATCACAGGTGGAAGTATTTCAAGTAGGAAGAAGCTATTCTGCTTCAATGTGATGGCAATAAGAGGGACTATCATCAATCACAGTAAAATTTGTGACTTTTCAAGTTACTTAATAGCAGGCCAAGCTATTTGTCCCATCCCGCCCCTGCCAGAGCATCTTTGCAAAATGCTTTGAGAACTATAGATAAAGAAAGTTGTTATGCCGTATGGGACCAAGGCTCTGCATCTGCTCTGAATGAGAAAGAAAGGAGGCCCGACGCCTACACATTATGCCACTATGATTCATGAGATCCCCTGATTTGCTGTCCCTAGCCAGGTATTCAATCCCACTTATCCTTCGTGCATTGAAATTTCAGTTAGCCAAGATCATTAGAGAAGGGGCTGCTTCCTCTCCAGTCTGTCCATTTCTCTCCATCTTCATTCTCCCCACTCTGACCCTGGCTACGGTTATGATTCTCCTAGAGCCTGATGACCTTGATGGTTTTAGATCTACAGCAGAGAGAGGGATCTTTCTAAAATGCAAATAGGATCAGGGCAAATTCCTGCTTGAGATTTCCATTGCCGTGCAAAGGAAAGCACATGTCTTGCTGTGCTCTCACGGGCAGCTTCCTGTGGTCTGACCAGGGCCTCGCAGCCACCCTCCAGCCTCCCTGCTTGCGAGCCGCCTGTCCTCCAGCCACTTCAGGCTTGCTTTCAGGGGCACAAGCACATCACGCTCCTCCCGGTCTCAAGGACTTTGCACAGATTTTCCCTCTCTCTGGAGCATTCATTTTCCATTCACCCTCACCACATTCCCAGTTCCCCCTCACCATGTCCCCGGTTCACCCTCACCATGTCCCTGATTCACCCTCACCATGTTCCCGGTTCACCCTCACCATATTCCCGGTTTACCCTCACCATGTCCCCGGTTCCCCCTCACCATGTTCCTGAGTCACCCTCACCACATTCCCGGTTCACTCTCACCACGTTCCCGGGTCACCCTCACCATGACAACTCTTCACCCAGCTGCCCCATTCTTCTCTTCCAATCACAACTCAAGTCACCTCTTGGAGAAGTCTTCCCTGACCCCCTAGACTGGCTAAGGTCTCCAGGTTACAAGTGCTCATGACACCCTAAGTTTCCTCCTTATCACTTCTCACAACTTACATTTACATATTTATTTGCATGATTCTTTGCTCCATGTTGATTTTCCCTTTTGGGTTGTAAACGGGCGAAGGCAGGGACTACAAGTGCTGTCTGGAAAATACTCAGCCATGTAATATGAAAAATAGAGGCATTTATGGCTGGATTTTTGGGGGACAGCCCTCGTATATCTGTTTTGTACATGATGGAATAATACCACCCTTCCTGCCACTCCCATCATATAGCAGGAGCCTGGTGATAAATACATATTGAGTAAGAGAATGCATTTCATTTTTCTAGGTGCTCAGAGGCTTAAGAAGCCCTTAGCATAATGAAAAGAGCACAAGAGTGCATATCCAGAGTTACCCTTTCAGCCCTCCTCCCTTCAAGTCTGCACTATGACCCAGGTAAGTCTCTTCCCCTCTCAGGACCAGGAATCCTTAGAACGACACTGAGGAGTTTGGCTGTTTGGTCTATCAGGGCCCTCCTGGCTCCGCCTATCGTTTTTTCTATTGCTGAGTGTACTGATTTTAGACCCCCTTCTCCCCAGACATTGGAACCAGCAGTGACATGGTAGAAGTGAAGGTGAGAATAAATAGCCCTAAAGAAACAAATTCTCCTGTTCCCTTGGTTATCAGAATATTTGTGCCTGAAAGTGACTTTTGCAACCGGAGCCAAGGGGACACTTTGTCATCCACAGTTTAATTCTTGGTTCCATTACCGAAACCAATGACTTAAACATTCCATTTCCTCTCGAGACAGCCAGAAAGTGGGCATAAGCCACCACAGTGTGTTCCAAAGGCATGATGTATAGTCTATAGGCTAACCATTTAACAAGGCAAGTCTTTAAAAATAAATCATTTACAGTTGTTGATGTTGTATTAAAGATTAAATAAGGACTGCTTGGGTACATTAGCTTTTGGGATCTCCTTTCTGCCCTAGAATAAATTTCTTCCCCTGTTTAATTTTCATTCCTTCTAACTTCCATTCTTAGATCTCCAGAATTAAAATGTCTAGCCTTCTTTTGCTCTCTGAACACAAAGTAATAATTATTCCCATTTTGTTTCCACAGTAGCAGCCCATGTCTCATATTTGCACACTTTATTTCCCAACATCATTTAAATGCAACCAAGAGAAAATCAAGTAATTCAAGAGGATCAGATAGGAACCTGATTCTAGTCACTCCCTGAACGAGACATTTTCTCTTAACAATTCAGAGGCTCTTGAAATTTGCCCTTTCCCATACAACACGTTTTATGTGCCAGTGGGACAGTCTCTTTGTCAAGAATTAATTGCATGTGCATTCACTCTTGTTGAAACTACCCTTCCAAAAGCCTGGCAGACTGCCAGGGGCACCCCGCTCCAGGACTGGCACTTAGGGTTGGGGACTTCTTAGTGACTCAGAATGTGAGCAGAATCTGAGAGCACTACATGAGAGAAGTCACTGCAGTGCAGAGCAAGGAACATGTGAATGATGAGCTCTTCTACTGAAGGCACCCCACTAGGACTTCAAGGGCACCTTCTTTGCATTTGCACACCTCATGTAAGCTTGAGAGTAAGACCATCACCCTGAGAATCCTTGGGGGCACGAATTGAACACAGCACCTGCCATGTAATAATACCTACATCAAAGGATCAGCCCTTATCTAGATGATCCTCTGGCATTTCAAGATGAGTCCCATCTAATTAGGCTCATAAAAGCTCTTCCAGTTTAATTAATTTGCTCCAGGTAACTTGTATAGAAAACCTGAACACAGAAGAAAATTAAAATATGCCCCAAAGTGGTGGTATTCTCCATCCCTTGTTGGACAAGTTCTAGCAATGTGGATATTATTGCGAAAGTAATAACCATTTAGATTTTCATCAGAGGAGTAACTGAAATTCTTTTTTAAAGATTTAGTTTTATAGCTTTCAACAGAGGGAGAAAGACAGACAGACAGACAGACAAAGAGAAACAGGGGCGGGGGGTGGAGGGGAGGGCCCAGAGAAGTCTTCATAGTTTCATATCGTTAGTTTTTGATATAGTTTTACTCTACAGATGGGTGCGGGGCTGCAAAATGAGCACTCAACCCACTGAGCCATCCTGTTATCCTATGAAATTCTTAACATCTCCACTGTGCACTAGGGAAAAGTGAGACTAGTTTCTCATCCAAACAGGTTGGAAATCTCTGTTGTAGAATGTCTACAGGATCGCTGTAGGGATAACAACCAATCTATGACATTGCAACACCTGGTCTCCTCCTAACACACACCAAACACTAACAATCTTCATCTCTCAAGTCAGAATAGTTCTTGACAGTATACAAATAGCTTTGACATGTGTGGACCCTAAGATACAGACAGGTTAAGTGACATATCCCAGGTCATGCAGTTAATTAGTGTGCTGGCTCTGAGCTGCTATCTGAGTCTATTCCATTACCAAGTTGATTGATATTCATGTTCCTGTGGTACAGTAAGATTTTTAAAGGGAAAAGAAGCAGAAAACAATTTAAAAACAAAAAACAAAAAAACTCAAGTGTCTGTTCCCTGGCTTATTCTCTTTGAATGTGGCTTTGGAAAATGGTTTAGTCAGCATTTTTTTTTTAATGACTGGATTTCTATTTTCATGTCTCTATCATTTCTGGTATCGGCCAGAATCAGAGGTAGTTTTAAAAGACTGGAAGTTCTTGGCAGTGTGGTACAGCCCACCTTGAAATGGAAAGCTCCGGTCTAGTCTCCGTCTCCTCTCCCCCTTCTTGCCTCCTCCCTCCCTCTCTCCTGCCCTCATTCCCTCCCTCCCTTTTTCTCCACCCATAATCAAGATCATTCAGTTAGCAGAGGGAGTTTGGGAGTAGAGAGGTAAGCCATCAGACTTTTAGATGCCTTTCACATTTCCCTTTCAATGAACTTAAGGAAAACAGCTGTCTTTTTCAGCATATGGCCCAGAGTCACCTGCTAATGCTGCTACCTAGCTGGGGCCCTTTAATTAATGCAAAATGCAGAAGGGCTGGAATAAACAGCTAATCTGTATTCCCACAGAGATGGATTACTTGGTAATCCATCTGAGTTTCCATTTGTAAAGTGGAGGAACACTAACCTTAAGTGTTCTTTACATAAAATAATAATAATAAAAAAATAAAGCGCTTTGCCCTAAACAGCATAAGTAATTTCAAATAGCACACATCCTTCCAACATTTTTCAAAGGTAAGAGTCCACAGCCACTACTAACCTCACCATCCTGCCTCCATGAAACCCTATCAGTAGTAGAGAAACAGAAGGTCAGTCAAAGTCAAAGAATATTCAGGGAGCCCAGTGAGAAGCTAAATCAAATCCACAGGAGCATTGTACTGTTCACACTCCCGTCTCTAATACACCGGCAACACCTAGATTCTCCTGAATTGCTCTTCCTCCCCAGCTGCCTCTTTTTTTTTTTTTTAAAGATTTATTTTATTGATTTTTGACAGAGAGAAACAGAGGCAGAGAGAGACAGAGAGAAGTGGGAGGGCCCAGAGCAGTCTCCATAGTTGACATTGGTTTTCCATATAGTTTCACTCCACAGGTGGGCATAGGGCTGCACAGGGCAGGAACTGGGCCGGGAGCCTCCTGCATAGGTCCTGGCAAGAACTGAACTGGGGGCACACCCCAGTTCAGCATGTGGGTCCGCATGGGCCGGGGCCGGGATTCGATCCTCGGTCCTCAGGGCTTCAAAGCGAGCGCTTTACCCGCTCAGCCATCCCAGCTTTCCCTCTCTTTTTTGTATATATAAGTAGATTATTTAAGCTGATTTCAGTAAAATAAAAATTCTTTCTCTTTCCAAAATGGAAGGTAGGAGAGAATTGTCCTCACAAACACAGGACTAAGGGGGAACTGGGATGGCTCAATGGGTTGAGTGCTCCTCTTGTGGCCCTGGGGTCTGAAGATCAAATCCCGGCCCCAGCCCGTGTGGACCAATGTGCTGAACTGGGGTGTGCCCCAGTTTGGGTCTTACCGGAGCGAGCTTCCTATGTGGGAGGCCCCCTGGCAGGTTCCTGTTTTACACAGCCCCATGCCCACCTGTGGAATGAAAACTGTAGAAAACATATGACTTGCAACTATGGAGACTGCTCTGGACCCTCCCTGTTCTCTCTGTCTATCTCTGTCTCTCTGTCTCTCTGTCTCTCTGTCTCTCTGTCTCTCTCTCTCTCTCTCTCTCTCTCTCTGTCTCCCTCTCTCTCTCTCTGTCAAGAACAATAAAAATAAATCTTAAAAAAAACAAATACAGGACTCACTTTATTACCTTGTGGTGTTGTGATGACTGTGAACATTCCTGGATGAATGATTAAAAAAAGAAGAAGAAAACCCTTTAATTTAAGAGAGGTATCCATTGGTAAACAAGGATTTTTTTTTGAGCAGAGTACCTTGGCAGACCCTCAGTGAAGCCCCGGCTCGTTCACTACTGTGCTGTTGGGCAAGTTATTTCACCTTCCTAAGCATCTATTTCTTCATCTGTAAAATGAGGATAATCATAGTGCCAACCTCACGACGTTGTTCAGAGAACTAAATGAGATCACTCATGTAAGAGCGATCAGTACATGGCACAAGATAAGTACCTAATATAGTCCATGTTAATGGTTCTCGTGTCTCTTTTCATTATCTATTTTTGAGTTACCATACAGGGTATGGGGCAGGGGCAGGAGATGGGTATCTAAAAAGACTCGGAATAATGAAGCCTATGTCCTAGGTGCTCTGAAAAGCTCTCAATTAGTAGTTTCTGAACATCAACGTTCGCTGTCCTAGGGGCTTCTGGGGAGACCCTGCGGAGCAAGTGCTCACCGCGGCTGTAACCTGGTGGTAGTTTTTATCATCACAATGGCTAGCAGCAGTCACTTTCTACCTCTGTCCTTACAGGGCAAGCTGTATGTGTATTGAGTACCTGCCATGTTGAACTGCCTTCTTCTAGTCACATGGTCTGTCATAGAAAATTGGATTCTCTCTACTTGGAAGGAGCCCTAGGGTCTCAGGGAAATAAAGTGTTTAGCTTCATAAGGCGTTCACTCCTCTGTCTCCCAAGTGGTTTCATGCGGAGTTCAAATCCCAGCCCTGCCACTTCCTGTGGCAACCTGAGCAAGTTACTCATCCTCTCTGAGTTCATTTTCCCATCTGAAAAATACAGTTGATGCTACCTGTCTAGAAGGGTTGTGGTTAGGATTAAAGATAATATATAGTGTAAATATATGATACATATAAACATATGACATCATGTGCCCAGCATTCAGCATCTACTTGATAAACAATAGTGTTTGTTACACAAATTGGAATGGCATGTGATCATTGCTAGGTCACATAGGAAGTTTCCTCCTGTGAATACTTGGAAGTGTTTGACCAATGTTACTCTTGATTCATCTTGGCCTGGAAATGATAGACATGGCTCAACGTGCTGTGTGAGTTTGCATGGGCCACTTTCCCAGCCCGAGTCACGGGCTTCTTGTATGAAAATGAAGCGGCTGGACAAATCACCACAGAGGCCATAGAACTCAGAGACTCGTATTGTGTGGTTCCAGTGTCTAGAATTATACTCCTGGGCCTGTTGAGTAGCGATAACATGATCAAAAGTATATATAACACTTGAATATAAGGCCCAGTAACCCCACCCTCAGGCAATACCTAGCAGAAAAGTGACCACGTGTTCAGCAGTGTGTGAGAGAACATTCATTACAGTATTTGTAAAAGCAAAAAACCAGTCAACCCAAATGTATGGCAATAGTAGAATAATGAAATAAATTATGATATATTCACATCATGGAATACTACACAGCAGTGAGAATGAACAAACTATTGCTACATATCACTAAATGGATGGATCACAAAAATAAAATTTTGAGTGAAAGAAGTCAGACATAAAAGTGTGCATACTGTTTGTTTCCATTTATATGAAGTTCAAAAACAGGCAGAACTGTTGTTTTGACTTCCATTATGTTAGAAGGCATGCCCATGGTTACCTCTGAGTATTGACTGAAGGGGAGTTTCTGGGGTGCTGTTTATTGACAAAGGTGTGTTCACTTTGAAAACACATAGAGTGATACACTTATGATTTTATATGTACATGAGGGCTATCCTAAAAAATCCAGCCATAAATGCCTCTGGTTTTCATATTAAATGGCTGGATACTTTGTACATTATAGTTCAATAAAAAGTTTATGTAAAAAATATGCATGGAATCATTTTCAGTTTCCAGGGTCTTCAATTTTTATTTCTTCCTCTGTGCCCAACACTGTTCTAGGGAGGAGTGAGCAGAGGCAATGGTGCACATAGAGACAAATAAGAAGACAAAGCATCTACTAGAAAGGAGATCACAGCTTTACTGGAAGACAGACAGGTAAGCAAAAAGTAACTATGTGATAAAGGGCTACGATATAGATTTGAGCAGATGAACGTGGGAACCCAGAGGGACAGGGGAAATAACATTTGAACTGGTTCTTAGGAGTGCTTCGAGCAGAGAGAACTGCATGTATAAATGTAGACTGGGAGGGGGATTAAGGAGGGTCAAGAATTGATAAGGAGGGAGATATGACCAGGGTGTTTATCTTTTAAGTCTTTATATCCCAGGCTGAGCTTAATGGACTCTATGGTTAAGGCACAATAGGAAGCCACTGAAGGGTCTTGAAGCTGCTGAGACTTTCCAAAATCAGTTCCTATTATATCAAGCTACTATGTTTATCTTCTAGTCTTATCTTCTGTCCTCTCCTACAAAGACCAGCTCCTCCTCACCCATGTTCAACCTCATCCCTTCTCACCTACTCAAGAACACGACTTCAGCAACAATGCACCCTCTCACTCTGGCATTCTCAATTTTGTTTTGCTATTGGGCCTTTGACATTTGCTCACAAGTGTGCAATTATTTCTCCCATCCATTAAAAAATAAAAAGATGATCTCGACCTCATTTCCCCCTCCGTCACTCCATTTCCTTCTCTTAATGGCAATACTTCTAGAAACATTCATGCTCGCAGCTTCCACTTTCTATCCGCCGATTCTCTATTAAGCACACTTCATCTGAGTGTTCACCCCTCAGAACTTCATCAGAACAATGACCCCCACATTGCTACACCCAATGGTCAATCCTCCAGTCTTCACCTTATTTGACCTATGAGCAACATTTGACTTTGTTAATGACTCCTCAAAGCACTTTGTCCAACATTTTGGCTTCCTTGGGCCACATTGGAAGAAGAATTGTCTTGGGCCACACATAAAATACACTTACCCTAATGATAGCTGATGAGCTAAAAAAAATCTCAATGTTTTAAGAAAGTTTACAAATTTGTGTTGGACTGCATTCAAATTCATCCTATGGCTCATGGGCCACGGGTTGGACAAGTTTGCCTCCTACCTTATACTCTGCTCTTTCTTAAGATTTGCTTGTTTCTTCTCATCATTGGACCTCTTTATCTTGAAATTACCCCCAAATCTCAGTCTTTAGACCCCGTCTCTATCTACACTCATTATCCTGGTGATCTCATTCAGTTCTAAGCTTTTAAATTTCATCAATAAGCTGATGACTCCCAAATTTATAGCTGTGGCCCATATTTCCCCTTTGATTTCCAGACACATATATTTGACCACCCACTTGATGTCTCCACTTGAATATTTAATAGGCAAACTACATATCCAAAAGCGAACTCATCACCTGTCCCTAAAACCTGCTCCTCCCACAGTCATCCTCATCTCAGGAATAGTGACTCCATCCTTCCAGTTCCTTGGGTTAAAATGGCCATCCTGCCTCTTCTCTCATATAATACATCCAATCTGTCAGCATCATGCTGTTGAGCGGTGGAAAATGAAGTGGATGGAGCAGTAATGTCACATGCAGCTTTCTAAATGACTGCTGAACACAAACCTGAATCTAAAGGTTGGACAGTGACCACTGTTTTTTAAAACAGCATCTCCTCATGTTCTTAAACACCTCACACACAGCAAAGTTCTTTATCATGAGTGAATAAAAATAGAATAATTGGTAGTAGAGAGCAATGGTTCAGCCTTAAACAGAAAGAATTGTGCAGAATTTAGTTGGTTCAACTAATTAGGGAACCTCTCAACTGGGATTCTTAGCCAAAGGTCACACAGCTTGGTACCACACACTGAATTTACAACATGGGCATATAGTTGCTCAGAAAATAAACAGAACTTCCTGTGACTAATACAAGGCCTACTGGATAAGGGTTCTTTTCTTTCCAGAAAAAAAGGAGTGGGGGGCCTGGGGGGTCTGAGATGATCATAGCAAATGCTTGACATTTATGCTTCCATTTCCTACTCTTGTGTGATCCAAGACATTGCTAATCAATCTTGGTACTCTTTTTCTCTGAATGTGAATTTGGCTTCAGAACAACTTTCAATCCAGTCACTACCAATTGATCTATGAGCTTTGGCAAACCAGTTTAAACCTAATTGGACTCCTTTGTCTGGTCCTTGCCAGAAATTTGTGTAATTACAAATACATACTTAGAAACAAAAAAGAGATGATAGCAGAGATGCTATGCCATGAAAAGTAGGCTTGAAATCTACCCACATCCAGGGTGGAGGGTATTTCCACCCCACATTCAAAGCTCCCTTAAGCTGTCTACATAGTACCTAATAGTTTCCATCTTCTGCTATGACATATTCCCCAAAATCACATTGTTAAGTGGATTCTCATTTTTGTAATAGCAATAGAATAATTGGAGGTTGTGTTTCTAATTAAGAGCTATGCAGCAAACAAATTACAAAGCTGATCAACAATATGTCATACAAAGGTATCCAACAAAGCCTCTTATGACTAAAGTGTGAAACTTTAAAGTCCCTTAAAATGGGCCCAAGTATAAGGTGACCAGACGTCCCACTTTTGGCGGGACAGTCCCAATTTTTAACAATTTTTCCCACATCCCGCGGCGTTTTAAAAAAGTCCCGATTTTTGGAAAGAATGCACGACAAGCTAGGGAACAGCGGGAGATAGATCAAATTTTTAATCAAGAACCCCCTCCCCCCCGGTCAATGGTGTCCCGCTTTACCAATGTTAAAATCTGGTCACCTTACTCAAGTATATTATATATATAACATATAACATGTAATATGTAATATACATATATAAATTAGTCTGTGTTTTTAAAGTGCTCACTTACCATGTAAGAGCACCCCTGAATCACCAGTTTAACGCACCAAAATGAATATAAGAAGCTAATTAACTTTGTAATGTAAAGAATTGGATTTGTCTTCTGGAATTAAGAAGGCTTTGGGGGATAATTTGGATGATCCAGATTTCTTTTGAGAAGAAACGCTTCCAAAGAAAATCTGAACCATGACTCTTTTTCCTAAAGAGACAATATTGGCCAATGTTTCTTGAAGCCTGCTCTGTGTGAGGCATTGTGCTAAGGGCTCTGACAAGCAAATGATTCGAGCTCATTCCATTGACCTGAAAGCTAGGCTGACCAGATGTCCCACTTTAAACAGGACAGAAAACAATAGTAATGTCCCATTTCATATAAGTACCGCGCGCTAACCGATTGCGCCACTGGAGCTTCTAATGTCCCATTTCAAATGGTATGTATAGTCACCTAGTCTCACTGGACTAAATTCAAGGTGTCAATAGGCTGACCATAGGTACCATTTGAAACAGGACAGTATCATTGGTTTCTGTCCCATTTAAAATGGGATGTCTACTCAGAGAAGCACCTGAAACTCATGTAATATTGTATGTTAGCTATTTGTAATAGAAAACTTTAAAAAAAAAAAAAGCTGTTGGATTATTTAAATAACACATTTGAAGACCTCACTACAGTTTGATTGCATCCCAAATGTCATCTTTTTGTTTATCTTATTCTTTCTTTTTAATATATATTTTAATGTTTTTATTAAATTTCTTTAATTTACTGTAATTATTTAGAAGTTTCACCTATATGGCCTGGAATCTACAGGAACTTCTACTGGTGCTTCTCAGTCCCAACTGCACGTCAGAATCACAGAGACCTTTCAAAGATCCTGATGGCTGCTGGCACCCCAGACTAATTCAATCAGAATCTCTGGTGGGGCCGGCCCTAGGCATCAGTATTTTTTATAGCTCTCAGGTGCTTCCAAGGTGCCCAAGTTGAACACTATGTTTGACTGTCTTCCAAATGAAAGGAGGCAGGTATCCCTCCTTGCCACTCAGTAAATACTCGTCCATGCCTGAAGTAAGCCTTCTAGTGCTATTGGATTAGGCAGCTCAGTTCTCCAGGAAGAGGATCTGTTTTTCCTCAAGTAAAAATGCATTCTGATCTCCAGTTATCAGTGAATATGATCGCCAGGTAACAAGAGAAAAACATTCATGGATTTTGCCTTGACTTCCAGAAACTGTCACATTCTATTAGCGTTTCTTTTTCTGGCCACTAGATGAAATGTGAGACTGTCTGGAGAACACTTCACACATATCAAGGTCTCATTCAGTCTAAGGGTCTCCGAGAAAGAAGTTTGGAGTGTCAATCCACATTCTGCCCTAAATTCCCTTATTTATTACTTTCAGCAGGCTGCTATAACAAAGGACCATAAACTAGCTGACTTAAACCAACCGAAGTTTATTCTCTCACAGTTGTGGAGGTCAGAAGTCCAAAATCAAGGTGTCAGCAGGGTCATGTTCCATTTGAAGTCCCCAGGGAAGAATCTTTCCTTCCTATTCCATGTCTGTGGTTGCTGGTGTCCTTGGCTTGTAGCTGCATCCCTCCAATCTCTGCTTCTATTATCACCTGGCCATCTTCTCCCCTGTGTGTCTCTGTCTCTCCTTCTATACCAGTCACGGGATCTATGACCCACTCTCATCCAGTGTGACCTCATCTTAACTTGATTACATCTGCAAAGACCCTATTTCCAAATAAACTGACTTTCGCAGGTCCCAAGCAGACACGGATTTGGGGAGACACTATTGAACCCAGTACACCTTATAAACTGGTGGGTATCCTTGTTCTTTTTCCCTACAATGCAAGCAGTAGAAATATTTATCCCAATTTATCTGTAAAGATACTTAGAGACTTGATTTTTCTCCAGAATGTTAGAAAGAAATCCATCTGCCAATAGTCAAAAGAAAACTATTTGGCTAATTAAGTTGGCTTTTCAATGTTTTGAGACAGAGAGGTGAAAAAGGCAGGTATTATGCTTATGAGTATTTTTTCCCCCCAGAATTTAAACCACAATTTTGAGCCATTTTGGTGGTTTTATGCCTATTTAGAAATGGCAAACATGTAATGTTTAAAGTGTAATCAACTCATTTTTCTCTCCTAAATGAAGCTTGACAGACTTACACACACACACACACACAGAGAATGAACTGAAAACTCCTTTTATTGTTCAAATTGAACATTGTGACAATTCATTTAGATGTCCCCAGGAAGCTCAAAAGGGAAGCCCAGGCTGATAGATTACGTAGGAATTTCTATGAGCTAATCATTTAACATCATTTAACATCAGTTGCTTCTGCTTCATCAACAGCTTTCTTTTACAAAATCTGAGAGATGTTTTAGCCAGATCTATTGTTTATATTGCTCTTCAGCCTCACACCCCAGGAGTATTTGCAAAATTAAACCATGTTAGGCTTTGAGGAATAAGAAGAGACATTTATAAAACCCCAAAAGGCCCTAAAGTTCCTGGGCCGACCTATAGGTCTGGGTTTGAGAATTCTCTATTCCCAATCCCATTTCTTCTTGTCATTTGAGCTGTTACCTTGGAGATGTCACAGCCCATATGTGCTTCCTTCTGTGAAATGAGACCCGTGATCATTGGCTATAAAACATCAGGGGAGCTGGAGGAGCAGCCAAGAGATGTTAACTTTTTCTCACTCAAAGTAACACCGGCTCTGTGCTTAGGAAGGCAGCAGGCAGTAGGCGGTTAGGGGTGGAAAATAGCAGTAAAAAGTCAAAATCAAGGATGCAGGCTCTGGAATTGGACTGCCTGGGTTCAAATCTTAGATCCATACCTTTTTGTGGGGGGCTGGTGGGGCAAGAGGCTTACCTTCTCTAAGCTTGTTTGCTCATCTGTAAACAGAGGCTAATGACAGTGCCTGCTTCATGGAGTTGTGCAGAAGTAATGTGATAGTGAATGTTGCCTAGGACCTACCACATAGTAAGCACTTAGCAAATGCTAGCTCTTATTAACTTTAACATCAACTCTACAGAGATACCTGGATCAGATCCTTGAGAGGTCTTGTTCAGTAATAATGGGAAAGAATTCATGATGTCTGCCCTGGGAAGAAAAGAAGTGAGTCTACTGAAGCCACACATTTAGCATTCCTGAAGGAAACATGTCAGATTCATCTCTATCTTCCCATGACCTCCAGGACCCTCCACATGAAAGTTACTCAGCATACGTGGACTCAAAAAATTACTTTATTAATGCTTCTTGTAATAGTGGTGCAAGGCAGGAGGAGAGAAAATGGGAACTAAAGTGGCTTCAGAGATTGAGACAAAACCTTTCTCCCCCACATGATTTTTGACATCTCCCTCTTGTGAGTCAGGCCTTTGCCCAGAATAAGTAGAGTACAACGAGCAGGTAAATCCTTGCTTTGAAACTGACTGGGCTCATGTGCAATGGTGAAATAAATAGCTGGAAAACTGATAGGCTAACCTGTAGAAGAAGGAGACACAGCTGGGCCCAGCTTCTTTAAAACTCAGCCCCTCCCAGCCCTGCTCTGGTCCTCAGCTCCCTTATTCATAAAACAAAGATGATAATCTCAATCAGAGGTGTTGTGAAGCTAAAGTGGAATGAGACATAACAACTTGCTCTACATAAAGTTGTTTTGCAGGAGTATGGGGAATCATGTATGAAATTCCACCCACCTATCAAGAGCCTAGCTAAATATCCAAAAAGATATAGTCACCTATATTTGACCTGTTGGTAATTCCCCCAAATTGCAACCAACCCTCCTTGAGACTTCTCTGCCTCCTTCTCTGTCTATTCCCATCCTGGCATAAGTATTAATGTGTAAATGAACTTCCACCTTACTTTTGCCAACCAGTTCCAACCAAAGCTGTGGGACCTTTAAGGCTGCTATCACCTCATTTAACCAGAAGTTAGACTTTAGCTATGCAGCTCATTCAAAGCTAAGGGTTGCTGATATAAGTATGTGGCTCCAGATGCAACATCCCAACCCAAGCCTCTGGACAAGTAGGAACCAAAGCCAAGGATTTCAAGCACTGCCCACCAACCACACCATTTTTAAATGCCGTGGCCACATGAGTGACTGTGGATAAGTCACTTTCTTTCACCAGGATTCAGACCCTCTATTAGCCTGAAGTCTGTGCCTGGAGTTGGGAGAAGCAGCCTAAGAGAAGACTAGAGCCTCACAGTCATGCTCTCCCACATACCCGCTGAAGGGGTTCAGAGCAAGTCTCCCCCAAATGTGCCACTTTGGCATGTAGATTACTTTGAACTGAAGTCAATCAAGACCCAGTAGACTATACAAATTATCCAAGGAGAAGAGAGGAGCAGAGGGAGGAAGAGAGGGAAGTAGCTTGGTAGGAAGAAACGACCAGGACTTGAAAGGCCTGCCAACATTAATTGCTAAATTTGGCCCTAGACAAGTTAAATGATCGTGTTGTCTTGTGTAGACACTGTACTTGGAACCTTGACAAGTGAGACATTATGCAATCATGATGTCATACCAACCTGATGAGGGAAGCATACCTGCTCCATTTCCCAGAGGAAGAAAAGGAGGTCCGGAGAGGTGAGACGGTTTGCCTAAAGTCATCCATGTACTCACCGGCTGAGCTGGGTTCCAGAGAAGTCTCCTGATTCCAAGATAAGACAGGGGCACTGGTGAGGAGAGCCTATCTGGACTTTCTTGGAATATTGGCACTGACCTGGACTAGACTCATTTCTATGAAGTATAAAGAAAACGAGACCAGCAGATTAATACAGGCGTATACTGTCGGAGTACCTGGGAAAGCCTGAGGGACATAGAATACGCAAGATTTCCAGGCCTCCAAGGTTCTCCACCCCTTGGCAGGAGGTGGGTGTGATCTTGTGCTGTTCTTGCACAAGCCCAAGTACACAAGCTGGAGTCACCCAAGGCGGTACGTGCAGGCAGGCACGCAGTACACCTGTGTGAAGGTAGTCAGGACTGAAACTTGCTGCTGAGACCTGCAATTCCCAGCAGACAGCCGGCCTGAGAGAAACTGTCAGATTGCACATGAAAACAGGAAGGACAAGGAGGCACTGCATGTGTTGGTGGGCAGGGCTGGGCATGTGCACCACACAGGGGTGCACGCCAGCATACCACATGCAGACTCGAGTCCCCCGGGCTCACCAGCCCATCTCTCCCCAGGTCACCTCTGTCTGTCCCATGCTCACAGCCTCCTGGTTTGGCGCCCTACTCTCTGTTTGTTACTTTATTTTTTATTATAAATATTCCCAAAGGGCACTGTAGATGATAATATAACTTGCACCCACCACCAGGCTTGGTTAAATTCTAACATTCTTTTTCATATTTGCTTCAGAAAAAAAATTTTTTTAATTGTTAAATTATCAGGAAAACAATTTTTAAGACAAAAACCTCATAATCTCATAGATACCTTTAAAGCCTTCACGGACCCCTCCCTGATTCCTTAACCACCTCGCCCACTTCCTTTATTCCTGGGGGACAGCACTCTCTGGAATTTAATGTTTATTCTTCCCACACATGACTTTTTCCTCTTCCCACTTGTGGACAGCCATAACTAATCAATGCTATTTTCACACATTTCCAACTTAATCTTAATGGAATCATACTGTTCATTAATATAAACTAATATAATATTCAGAAATTATATTTTATGTAATATAAAAACTAAATAGGTGAAATGTGATAATAAACAAATAAATATATTAGTAGATGGAGTCAAACTATACTTGCTTTGTGTTTTGCTAACGTTCTTGATTTGGTATTCATCTCTGTTAATGCTAATGTATTTATTTTGATGCTCTATAGTATCTCATTGTATGAAAATACTATAATTTGTGTATCCATTCTCCTTTTGATGGACAGGCAAATTGTCCACCTTCTTTCCAACGTTTCAATTTTTTACTATTGCCAACAATGGCACGATGAGAGCTTGTGCGCATGTGTAGTTTCATCCAGGCTGTATAGCTAGGAGCGTACTTGCTGGTTAAGGAATGCATATCTTTCACCGAACACCTCCATCTCTTTTCAGCCCACTTACCCATTCCTGGCCATCACAGGGATTTCCCCAGACAGGGGCACTCCTGGAACAAGGATAAGGTCAGGAAAAGCTAAAACAGAAACTCAGTCCATCTGTGAGTGCCCACCCTGAGCGAGTCTGGGCAAGCTTGTCAGTGTGAGGCGGATGAACCCAGGCTGAGGAAATCAAACTGCTGAGCTGAGACCTGAAGCCTAGATCCCACCTGTGGTGGCCCTACAACTATGTTTTGGGGCCCAACCTAATACAGAGGGCTTATTTTTTTCTTTTAAATATTTACCTTCATTTCCCCTATCAAAGTAATAGGTACTCTTGACATAAATTTTAGAAAATTACTTTCATATTAATCACCTAAGATAATGCTCCTCAGAGACATTCACGATTAACATTTTAAGCCTGTTTCTTTCCAGTCTTTTTCCTTAGATTTTTTTCTCTCATATATTCCATTGTATTGTGATTTTAACCTAATAGTTTACCATTGTCCATATTGTTAAAAACACTATAATTTTAATAAATTCAGACTCTTCTATCTTTTACTCAGTTTTCTTCTATCTACTTAATTATTCCTATATGTTGGATATTGAAGTTATTCCTAATAATGGGTATCTTTGAAGATAAATCTTATATGACTTTTTAGATACTTAAGAGAGCCTCTTAGAAGTATAATCCTCCAAAGGGCAAAAGGCATTTCTAAAGCTTTTGAGAGATATTACTAAGCTATTCTAGAAAGACAACCACATCACTTGCCACCAACAAAGTGTTCAGAATGCCCAGCTGGCCCCCTTCACCCGCTCAGCTAATTGTGAGATCTCTTTACACTGGGCTCAGATATGGAAGGAAAGAGAGCCTTTCAATACTGGCGTGGCCAGCCACACACTGTTGGGTTTGATGGAAAAGAATGCTTGGCATCCTCCCAAGCAGTGTGGATTAAGTTGCTTCCTTCCATGAGAACTAACAAGACAGCAAAATGGATGAATCATACTGTGGGAAAATTCAGACTCCAGAACCAGGTCTCTTATATAGGAGACAGTTGAAATAGGCCACTGGGACAGTAGATGTATTATTTAAGTTTCTTTAGGTCTATAGCAGCAACAACAAAAAGACTCTGGCTAACTTAAACAAAACAAAAAGGAATGTGTGGGGATGATACTGGGGTCAACGGGCTGCGTTTACTGCTGGGCAGGGTCCGCTCTGTACAGCTCAGGCAGTGGGGCATCACTCATGTCATATTATGTGACTGGCACTTTCTACAGGCATGTGATAGGTACACTGCTGACAAAGCCACGCAGTAGCCAGGCTCTAGTATCTCAGAGAACAGTGTTTCTCAACCAATCTGGGCTGAAGGACCAGGTTTTTAAATTATTATTATTAATTATTATTATTATTATTAGCCATTATAGATCAATATTTTGGTAAATTAAATATGAAGTACTAGAAAAATGAAATGCCACTTGATGTCTCAGCAATGTCAAGTGCTACAAAAGTTACTCAGCACTCAGTTTCTGAATTTATCTCACTGTACACTGGGAATATATAGTTTGGGAAGCAGCACTGATCCATGAACCACACTCTGAGTACACTTTGAGTAGTACTGATATAGATTATCCAAACTGCATAAAAATGGGAATGAAATGAGAGGTCAGAAAAACTAGATCCAAGTAGTCAAATGGAGTAGACCCTCCATCCCCCATGTCTTTCTCTGCCTACTGGTACCATTAGACCTCATGCAGAAGGGCTTTCTCCAGTAGCCGAAAACAACTATTAACAGCTCTTTACTTTCTATGCCTTATAGCCTCAGCCATCAGAGAAAGCACTTTTTGTCCCAAATCCAAAAGTTCCAGAGAAGGGACTTAGTGGCCCCGCCAGGTCTGGTGCTCAGTCCTATAGTTAGGAGATAATGTGTCACCTGTGGGCAAAGGTAGGACACCTAAGAACACACCAGCTCCCCTGAGGGTCATGTGAATGGTGCTGGGAGTAGTTCAAAGAAGAAAGGCATGGGATTACCAGAAATAAGTGAGTTTGCCAGGCAGATAAAATAGTAGGTTTCCAATTATTAGGTCTATATTTTCCTATATTTAAGCTTAACACAATACATTTTCTGAAATATAGTCCAGCCCCCCCCACCCCCCAAAAAAGTGTTTATGATCAAATAAATGTGAGGGGAACTATAGATTTTATCACCTTCATAAGATTCAGAAGGCATATTAGCATATTAAAGAGGAATCCTTTAAAAAAAACCGAAACCTATTTAACTATGTTCAATCCAGTGTTTCTCAAGCTCATTTGATCGCTGAAAGTTCTTTTAATGTAACATGGGATTAGTGTTCCAAGAACACATTTTAGAAAAGCGCTTCTTGGTGATAGATGTTCTCCAGAAAGATGTGGCTCAGATCCTTTAAAAAAAAAGTGAAACAAAAATTTAAATCAGAGAGCTAGGTATTTACAGAAATGGGTAAATTATTTGCAAAGAGTTGTTTTAAACTTAAGTTAAGCCCCATTGAAGCTATCAGTTCTAGGTTCCGAGTTTTGTGTATTCCATCTATTAACAGAGGGTACACGTCTGCAACTCCAGACCTTCCTTCTCTGGAACATTCCTTTCCAGGGCACTGTCACAGCTTGTTCAGAACCCTTTTTGTGGGACATCTGGAAGCCTCGCCCCTTTGAGGTAAGGTGTATCTTTATGTCATTATGTGGCTGGCCATTGTGATTTGCAAAACTAACTTAATAGCACGGGACACCTGTTCTACCCTGTGTACTCATGTAATAAAAGGCTCCCCTGGGGTGAGCAACACTGATTGCAGTGTTAACAGCACCCCACATATGGGAAAGCTTGGAGGCAGGGCCAACATTAATAAGTATAATGAAGGCTTTCTCCTCTCTAATGAGATATTAGAATCTTATACCAGATCACCGAACTGGATTATAGACACAACCAAAGGACAGAGTAAACTGCCTGGGCAGTTAGGATCAGGGGCTATAATATAGGTTGGCCACCAAGTTTGCACACAGGCAAGTGTATAATATATGGTTTACTGACATTACATTATAATGCATAATAAAATAATATCTGTGTTTTCAGACTTTGAGGCCACTCTGTAGCCAAAGATATTATTTATATCAAGCAGTCACTAAATGTCAGGAGGCACTGTTCTAAATGTTCCCCTTGAATTAGCTAATTTAAATATCATAACAATCCTATGAAAGAAGTATGGTCGGGGAAGCCAGGATGGCTCAGTAAGTTGAGCGCTCACTTTGCAGCCCCGGGGACTAAGGATCGAATCCCGGCCCCGGCCTGTGTGGACCCATATGCTGAACTGGGGAGTGCCCCCAGTTCAGTTCTCATCAGGGTGAGACCCCAGCCTAGTTCCTGTGCAGCCCTGCGCCCACTTGTGGAATGAAACTATGTAGAAAAACCAATGATGTACAACTATGGAGACTGTTCTGGGCCCTCCCGCTTCTCTCTGTCTCTATCTCTGTCTCTGTATCTGTCTCTCTCAAAACTAATAAAAAAAATAAATCTTTAAAAAAGTAGGTATTGTCATAAATTCCATGGGAATAGGTGAGGAAACTGAGGTATAAGGGGATTCTGTATCTGGCCCAAGGTCACACTGTTGGTAAATGGTGGAGCTGAGCTTTGAACCCAGGAAACCTCACTCTAGAGCCCATGCCCACCACACTGCGCTGCCTCCCCAGGAGGCCTAAGTCCCCTATGCTTTGCTGAACAGCCATCAATAAACAGGGAGTTGGGGCTCTCTATCCTGCTTTTTATACACTTGATCTTAGCCAAAAGGTCAAGAAGTGTTTATCTTGCTTTTTTTTAAACCACAGGCAGCATAGGAATAATCACTCTAACTCACATCTATACTGTTCTTTGCCGTTTGCCCCTCATTACAACCTATTATGGTGAACAAGGTAGAAGCTATAGCTCTACTTTATAGATACGGACGCTGAGCCTTTAACGAGATTCCTACCTACCAAATGGCAGAATCATGTCTTCTGACTTCAAGAGTCTCGTGGTTTTAACTCATTTCCTGCTTTGGGTTCTATGGAGGCCGACAACCAAGATGGTCCCCAATGATCCCTGCCCCTTGCGCTGTCCTCAGCAGAGAAGACTCAACTGGGGAACCACTCGGATATTGTGGAAATGACCGTGATGACCTCTGAAGCTAAGTCGTAAAAGACAGCGGAGCTTCTGGCTTGCTCTCTCTGGATCACTCACTCAAGAGGAAGCCAGCTGGCTAGTTGCAAGGATGCTCCTGTAGCCCCACAGGCCCCTGGAGTGTGGCAATGTGCCAGCCACGTGAGTGAGCCCCCACGGAAGCAGGTTCTCCAGCCCCAGGCAGATGACTGCAGCCTCAGTTGACATCTTGACTGCAATTTCATAAGATACCCTGTGATGGTTCATTTTATGTGTCAATTAGTACTGGTCATGGGGTGCCCAGATTAAACATTACTTCTGGGTGTGTCTGTGAGGATGGTTCTGGATGAGAAACACATCATTCGTTTTTGATCCATGGACGCAGTAAAGCAGATTGCCCTCCTCAATGTGGGTGGGCATCCTCCAATCTGTTGATGGCCTCAATAGAACACAAGGTAGAGGAAGAAGGAATTCACCCCTTTTTTTTTCCTGCCTCACAACTTAAGCTGAGATATTTCATCTCATAATCTCTCCTCTGCCCTCATTGGCTCCTGCTGTTCTTGAGCCTTCGAACTCAACTGAATTATACCACCAGCTTCTTGGGTCTCAGGCTTACAGACAGCAGATCATGAGACTTTCAGCCTCCATAATTATGTGAGCCAATTCTTCATAATAAATTACCTACGTGCATACTACTGGTTCTATATACACACTGGATTCAGGGAATGCTCACTATATATACATATATTACCAATATACATACTATTTCCAGAACCAATAGTCTCTGGAAAACAGTGACAAATATGGAGCCTAAGCCAAATCTACACAGCTAAGTCACTCCTGAATGCTTTACAATAACTGTAAGATAATAAGTGTTTATTGTTTTAAGCCAGTTTTTAAACTGTTTGTTTGTTTAAGTTGTAGGGGTGGAGGGAACTTGTTTTGCAGTCATAGTTAACTAATACAAATTCCAGTTCTAAAATTTTGATCCTGATGAAGGTCACTACGGTAACTAGCTGTGACACTGAGAAAGACTTTGAAGCTCACTCTGGGACTCAGTTTCCTCCCCTGCTAAATAATAATCTAGAACAATTTCTGAGTCATTCTTAAGGTAACTAATTAACTACTGGATTCAGGGAATGCTCAGTATAGAGATGAACTCCTGGCACAAATAGGCCAATTCACGGCAAACCTATATCATGTACCTGTAAGTATTTAAGGAACATTTCATTCATGCATCTGATCTATCAACTCGTTAAGATCTCATTTAAGGCTCTGATAGCACACAAATGGTCACTGAGCATATCTTAAGTTCCCTGCCATGTGCCAAGACACCCAGAAGAAAGTGGGCCTTTGCTCACACTGTGTGGTTCACCTTACCCCTCACCTACCAAAAACCCTTCCTTTGCCCCAGGACTATCTCAAATGCTTCTGAAACCTCCTGAGTCCACTTCATCTAATCTTGCCCTTGTAGCTCAGCAATGGTGTGTTGGTAAATGTTTAACAACTACCTCTCTGGGGAGAAAATGTCCTGATTTGGATCTCCTCTGGTATTCTGTGGTGTTAATGCTTCTCCCATAGTTGATTTAAAGCTCTCAACTGAATGTCCCTGAGTGTAGAGTTGGGGAAAGATGTACAGAGTCTCCTGAGCCAGGACCAGCCAGCTCCAGCACACCCCTGCATTTCGGATCCCTCACACTCCCTGACTATCCTCTCGATTATTCGGCAATGTTCTTGGGACTCTGTCTTCCTCCCCTATCTCCAGCAACTCTCCCTCAGCCCAGGCCTTCATCATCTTCTGCCTGGACCCTTGTGAGAGCCTCTTTTCTGGTCTCTCCACTTCTGAACCCTCCTCACTCTGCTCCCTTCTCCCCACCACCTCAGAGTGAGCACTTCTGCATTGTCATCTCATAGCACCACACTGCCCATCTTTACCTAAAATCTTTCAAACATGTGATTTCCAATAGAAAGATCAAAGATACACAAACTCATTATGATCTTACCCCTGTCTACCTCTCTATCTTTACACACACACACACACACACACACACACACACACACACCTTACATACTTAAATTAACCCCAAGGCACTTTTCTGGTGAACCATGGTACTCTTCATGCTGCCTTGATATTCCTACAGCCTAAAATGCCTTCTCTCCAGTCACAAATTGCACACCTCCGCTGGGTTCATCAGCTTTGTCCTCTTCCTCAGCCCATCTTGTCTCCACATTCCCATGGCATCTTATTGAGAACTCAGTTGGGAACCTGACAATGGGGAATCATGGCTGGTTCTCTCTACCTCTGCCTTTCTCTCCCCAAGCCATAAGATCCTTGAGGGCAGGACCCTCAAGGAATTCTCTTATTCTTCGGTGCCTGTCACCATGTCCTGGCCTGATGGGAGAGCCTATTTGGGCCTGCAGAGAGGAGGGGTGGTGCTAGGGTCAATGGGGTGAAGCAATGGGAATGGGTAGAGTTAGGCCTCCCACCTCAAAGCCTAGGAAGGCTCCTGGCAAATAAGTGAACAGTTTGCTGAGACAGGAAGGAGTGTAGAAGGTTTTGTGTGTGTGTGTGTGTGTGTGTGTGTGTGTGT